>WAAE01021776.1:0-80253 GCA_013400495.1 Nicator chloris
TCATTTTAGGTGACTCACAACTGCTGATGACTTATTAGTAAATACAGTAAAATAACTCCTGCGTCCTTCTTACATATGATTTTGACATTCCCATCAATGTCTTCTGACTAACCAATAGCCTCATCTACGGACCATACTCAGTTTTTCAGTTGATGTGCAGTGAGAAATAGAAGCCACAAGCCTGCAAAGCTTTCAGCTCCCTGTAGTCAATGTGGTCAGCAACAGTCAGCATCTAGAGGACTGGCCTTGTTATGTTGTTCTATGTACCCATGTTCTTATTAAATTGGATGTCTTTTGCAGGCACTACTGGAGAAGAAGAGTAAAGCCAAGGAGCCAAAGAAGCCTCCCCCTGTCTGTGAAAAAGTAGAAAGCCCTGTTCCTAAGCCACCCACTCTAATCCTGGAAAAACCATCAGTTGTAAGTGAGCTGGTTTTAGCACTTTTTTCCCTGTTGATCCCTGATTGTTTCCTACACACTTGTTAAAGGAATGCTCAGGGAATGAAAGAAGGGAGCTTTATCTTTTTTGTGTGCATCCATGTTAAAAATAGCCATCATTATTTCTTAAGACTCTCTTAGTCTCTATTCTATAAGGATACTAGCAGCCAAAGATTTGAAAATAATTTACAGTATCCGTTGGCCCAATCCTTAAGTAAACTTTATTTTATAAAGACAGAAATTAGTAGACATGCTATTCCGTTGTTCTTGGGGAACAAAAAGGCATCATCATCATCTTCATTATTATTATCATTATTATTCAGTAGCTTCCAACCTTCTGATCTGACAACACTATCATAATCCAGTGAGGCAATTAAGTTTAGACTTACTGAAGTCAGAGAGACATTGGCTGCCTAGCACTGAGCATGCACTTCATTAATTTTCTGGAGTGAAGCTCTTGTCACCATGCAGGATGCAGTGTTTGATGAGCATGCACCAGTTCACAGATAATGATTCTCCCGCAGAGATTGAAATAGCAGTAATGATGTGTCAAGGGGGCTGTGATATGCTGTAGGAAAAAATTACTTTTTAGGGGAGCTGCAAGCTCCTTCCCTTTCTTAAAGTAACGTACTTAAAAGCTGGTTGCCCCATTGGACTGTTTTGTCTTCTTACTAACACCATTTTCATGATGTACTAAGAATCAGACAGAATTACCATTTAAACTTGTGAATTTAAGAGTCACACAACCATGAAAGTGAAGAGAGAAAGTCTTATTAAATCATCTGTGCTGCTGTGTTCCTTTGTGCAGTATGATATTCTATGTTTTATGCAGTCTATTTTGAGATGACTGAAACAAGAATTTCTTATCTCCTTGGGGAGAGCTTTCCACAGCTTTACCAACTTCTAGGCATTAGATCCTGTATTGCAGTGGTGGGTTTACATTGTTTAGGTTTACCAGTTTGGCAGATTTGTAAGCACTTTAAGGTAACATGTAAGGAAATCAGAAAAATTTTTCTAGCGCTTTTAGTCATTCTTGAGTGTGTTTACAGATTATAATTGGGGTTTTTTTTAAGAATTCCAGTAAAATAGAATTCCACCTTCATGAATTTTGTCAACATTTGGTTTATTTTCAAGAATCTTTATGTGTGGACACATAAAAGATGCAGCTCTCCAGTGAAGCTCCATCTGTAAAATCAGGCCACTTGAGGCACTGAAGAGCATCACTAACACCTCCTGCCTTGCTAAATCCAAGTGAGATTTCTCCTACCAGGTGGCTGTGAGGAGCAGTGAAAACAAAGATCTTCTCTGTTGTTAATGCTTCTCTTCCTGCCACACACCCTACGAGTACCAACTGCTAAGTGCTTCCCACTGGAACTGAGGATCTTGGAAAGAAACTGTGCCAGAAGAAAGTGGGGAGAATAGAGGCACTACTGCAAGCATCCTCAGCTTCTCTCCCCCAGCCATTTCTAATGGACTTAATAGCCACAACAAGCTCACAGAGCACCTCTGAATTCCTTCATTACTTTATGACTTTCTTCCAGCCTCCTCTAGTTTGCAGCCATCTCCTAGATTCTTCTGTATCCTTAATTTTTCTTTTTTTTCTGCAGGGCATGATAGGCTTTTCATCTCTCCTCATTCTTTCCTGCTGGTCTGTAGCAGGCAGATGGACAAGCTGATAATCACACTTGCTAAGGCATCATTTGCAGTGTTCAAAAACAGGAGTACAGAAAAATGCTCCTCATAAAAATTCAAACCTAATCTTAGTTAATATCACACCAAGCAGTTTGGCTTACCAGGATGTGTGCCCTCACCACTTCCAAAACTGTCCTGAAGGGATTTCACACTGTAGCCAGGTGATGTGGTAGAGTTTGGCTCTCTAGGACTGGAAATTCCTCCCTTCTTTCCAGAGAAGAAGAACATACCAAAGCAGAAGTCCTCTCGTAGTTCTGCTTTGCTCCTCCTGGCTGTTGGTGTGGAAAGGCAGGAATGCTTCCTTTTGTGTTTGGAAAACTCAATCTTCAACACCTAAGAAAAAACAGATAACCAAGATTCAAGCCCACACAACTTCTCTCATCCCACACTCTTCCCTGTTTTTCCAGCACTCTTAAATACCACGTCAATGCAGATCTCATAGGTTCTTTATTAAAAAAAAAAAAAAAAAAATTGCTTCCAATTTTAAGATCTCTTTTTATCTTTCCCAGGCACCCTATGGACTTTTTCCTTTTCCTACTGTCATCTCCAAACTAGAAAACCCCTCACCTAGAAAAAATGCTGCCATCTGTGCTTCATCTACTTCCTCTATTTAAAATAAGCCCTTTTTTTTACCTTCTGTGGTCATGTTCCCTTTCCTACCATGCTCCATCATTCTTCCAATGCTATGCCAGTAAAGATCTCAAAGAGACAAATCACAATGGACTGTGGTTAATTTTATTTCCAAACTATCACTTTCCGAGTCTTAAATTTACTGAGTTACTCTAATAAAGATCACCACTGGAATAAATATCAAAAGAAAAATTGTACATGTTCTGTTTTAATTTATAACCCTTTTTTATGGCAAACAGCTGTCTTGGACATATTCTGACCTTTTAGTGTCTTGACCTGTTAAATTAATGTAGCTCATTTTGCAAACTTAGATTCAGCCAAGCTACACATAGTACTTAAAATGCATACAGTAATTTTCTCCATCAACATCTCCTTGTCATTAGGTTCTCATCTCTAAAGACTCGGTAAAATCTCAAATAAAATCTAATTATACAATCTTACTTCCCCATCCCTTGTAAAACATGGAAGTACATGTTATTCTTACCTTCCTTTCCCTAGAAATTAGAAGAATGGTGTTCAGAAACAACCAAGAAAAGACAGGATATGAGTTAGACTGTTTATTAGTTAGGCAGATAATCTACAGAAATCCCAGTCTCCAAAGAAATACTTAATTATTGTGTGGATGTTTGTTATGTTTTGGCAGGAGGAAGAGGAAATAGACCTGGCAGTGATCTGTCTGCAGAAGTTGCTCCGAGGCAGGGCTCTTCAGAACATGGTATTCTGTCTCTTTGTATATGTCAGTCTTCAGAATGATGGTGGGAATGACTGATTGCAAAGGGTGTTTGCCATCTTTCTTCCACACCACTAATCAGGGGTAGTGAGACTCTTCATGCAGAATTACTCAAATGCCAAATTCTAGACCAGATCTGGACCATGAGTACATTTTGCCATGATCATGCCAAGGTCCCGGGCACAAGAAACCTCCCACATCCCAGCAGGGCAGCTTGTATTTCATACCATCTTTCTGGTTTCCACTGGTGGTGAGCTGGTCCCCAGATGAGGAGCAACTGAAGCCTTCCACTGTGATGTGCAGGACCCATCATCCTCCTTTCAGGGGAGCAGAAGAGGTCTAACTAAAAGTTCATTCAGTAGCCATGCCTCGTGGGCTTTATATTAAGCAAGTCTGTCACTTGTGATCAAACCAGTCCTGAAGGTTTGATTTCATGTCCACAAAGAGTACAACTGATACTCTCTCTTGCAGTAACTATTTAATGTTTTGAAGTGTTCCCATGCAGGACCCTGAGCTTTAGTAAACAATAGGATATCATGAAAGCGGCTTGAGGTGGAATATAGACTTCCCAAGTGTTCTCCAGTTGTGTGATGATCTGTGAGAAGAAAGGCTGAGACCACTGAAGGATTGTTGATTTTCAGAGCATGAAATGGCCCACCATTTTAGGAATCATCTTCCAGCTACTGCTGGATCAGAAATATATTACTGAGTTGGAGAATGACACAAGCAGGGTTGAGTGATCTTTTGTTGCTCTTGGAAGTCCTGTTGGAAGAGAGTGGGATTGAAAGTAAAACAGTGTCAAGGAGGGCTGGGCCACATAACCCTGTAACAGGGATGGCAGCAGTGTCAGCAACCTCCCCAGCAATTTATGGCTTTGGGCTGTTGCTGGACTCCCTCAAAATGAAGGACAGGAGATGTTGAAACACTGTGAAGCTTTGACATTGAGGCTGATATAACAGGGTATGCAGAAGACTATTACCCTTTTGGCATAGGTGGTGTTGTTCCACATTCCAGTGGTTTGAGTTTGGGTAAAGCCAAACAGAATAAAAATAAAATAATAATAATAGAAAAAAAGTAGCAGATTCACCTGACATCTGTAGCATTTGCCTAAGTGCAACCACAAATTTGTTTCAGAAAACTAGGTCTTGGTAACAGCTGACCTTGCAACTTGGAGAAAAAGGGTGTGCTCTGCTGGCAAAAACATGTTGCTCTCTATTCTCTATTTAATATGCTCAGTTGTTTACCTTTATTTTAAAGATTTTTGAAGGGAAGGAGAAGCGCCTGGATCTGATCCAAGAGCTGCGCACCACTCACGCGCTGCTGGAGGATGGACAGCTGCTCTTGAAGGCACAGAAGCAATTGATCCTGTCTTTACAGCGACAGCAGGACTCACAAATGCAGCAGGTTTGCTTGCATAGATGAGAAGGTTGATTCACAGCTCTGTCCTGACCAGACACTCTGTGCTTGCACTACCACAACACTTTCACATTTAATTTTTTATGTTTTCTATTATCCACAGCACAGAAGGCACCCCAATAGCAATAAAGCTCTCGTAGCACAGGCCAAGGACTGAATGCCTGAGGGGCTAAAATGGCTCTCTCACTGCACTGGAGGCCCTGGGGAATCTCAGACACAGACTGAGGCACCCTGACCACAGCTGCTATGCAGGCTGTGTTTGCTTTGTTTGCAGACAGAGCACTTATTTATATTTACAGGGCTTTGAACAAACTGCAGTGTCAGATGACCCTCAGTTTTCCCACATTTCAATCCATTTGACTGGTACTGTGACCTGGTATCACAATACGTGCTTGTCACTCACATCTGTTGGATGTTTTCCTGAGTGTTTGTTACTGCTCTCTCATTTCCCTGTCCCTTTTCTAGCTTGGCACACTCTCAGGCTCCTCCTCATGCATAAAGCCTCACAAAGGAAGCCAAAGCAAATTTATTTTGTAAATCCTGCTCGGCTCAAGACTTCTATAACTCTACAATGGTGACACACTGAGGTACCTGCCACTGTATGCAGAGCAAAGAAATTTTGGGCTCCATTCTCTGCCAAGGATCTGGTGAGAGCCAGGGATGCAGATTCCTATCCTGTTTCCTTACAGTGCCACAACCTTCCAGAGCAAAGTGAATGAAATGGCAGATGCTGGTTGGGAGTGGATCATATAGAAATTTTGTCCAGAGTTCACTACATTTCACAGAATACAGTATCTATCACATTCCTGCAAGTTTTCTTGTAGTTTTTACTACTCTGCTGTTTTTTCAATGACCAGCTGGGAGGCAATTTGGCAGCTTCCATACTACAATAAGAGCATCCACTGGCCAGTTGACCTGGTGGAGATGAAGCCAGACCACTGTTTCCTGCTGGTTGGGCAGCAACAAAATTTCCCCTTAGATCTTAGTAAAAATTGACTGTGTTTTATCATTTACCATTTAGCATTTCCAGACACTCCCTCATGCACAGGAAGCCCAGATGTGGAATGCAGGAATACAGAATATTTCAAGTGAGGAATTAAGAGAAAAATAAAAGCCTCAGGCATTAGAAACCTGCAGTGCTCCATTACTTTTGGAAGCCCAGGTGAGAGTGAAGGAGAAAGCAGTTCAAACACCATGATGACATTCATAGAGAAGGAGAGAGAGCAAATGGTAAAGTTACTGACCTCTGATCTCAGAATTTCCTTTTTGGAGAGCCACTATCCCCCTCTGCTGGTGTCCAAGAATCAGGTTTTCCAACATTTTGAACTTCAAAACTCTCTGGAATGCATGTGCAAGAGTTCTCTATGTGTGTGGTTATTTCAGAAAGTCACTCTCAGTTCTATAGGGTTGGTGCTCACAGGTTCTTTTCAGGTTTTTGACCATTTCAGTGTAAAAGAAACGCTTCCTGACAGAAGAGGATGGAAACTCCACATAAAACAGTCAAAGATGAGGAGTTGAAAATTTTCCACTCATATATAACAAAAACCTAACACAAGACTGTTCCTGAGTTTTTTCCCTCCATTTCACACCAGTTTTATATACAGCACCTGGAGCAATGAAGAGGAGGGAGCACTTTAGTTCCATGTTATCCCTCCATGTGGGTTGGTGCAGTTACTGCATCACCATCTTCCATCTGAAGCACCTGTGGGCTAAGTGCTGTCACTTCTACATGTGTGCAACGTTGACAATCCCAATTCTTTTGAAACACTGCCTGGGCAAATGGCACAGCTGTATTAGAAAGCTGATTTATTATTACTTGTCTGGGATATTTCAGCTCCACTTCAACTTTTATGTTTAGATCTATTCTGTAATTGCTTGTTTATTTCAACAGAACACAGCATCCCAGCCAGTTCCAGACACTGCCTCCTGCCAAGGCCTGTGGCTTCAGAGTCCATTCTGGAGATAATGAACTCCCCATAGATTTTGTCTCTCTCTGTAGTGCAATCACACATGCCCAGCCCATAAAACAGGATGTGCCTGCAACAACGAGTGAATGGCACAGTAATGCTGAACACCTGGAATCCTGTCTCAGCTCTGTTACAGACTTTCTGATTTTCCATTACCCGGAATTCTGAGGTCTCGTTTGCACTTCTGCAAACTTAGTTACTGTCAATTTGAATTTGTCAGCAGATAGGAACTTGCACAATTTTAGGTTCAGTGCCTGAAGCTGCAGGTACTCATGGTTGCACTGTGCAGAAACCATTCAGGGCATGTAACACATGAAGAGTGCCAAACTCCTGAGACTGTCCCATGGCTGGTCTGAGTGGGTGCTGCAGAGCTGTCTCACATGCCTGTGGTAGTCCTGGGACTTCGTACAACGTTCCTGGGGTATGTAACACAATTCTTTGCATTTTTCATTTGAAAGCTGTCAGCACTGGAGAGAGACTTGGCCACGGTAGAAGGAAGGACACTGGCGAACATGCTTGATTTTCTGTCCAAAGAGCTGGTGAGGCTGCAAGAAGAAAAGAATATCCATGCTTTGATCATGCTGGCTGAGAGGCAGAGGCGGATGCGGGAAGCAGAGGAGAGCGGACGGCGGCAGCTGGAAGAGAGCCTGCGGGAGGAGGAAGATGAGCTTTTCAGACAGGCAAGAGAGGGAGACTGGTGGGACTGTAGGCAGTTTGTAGGAGCTTCCTCCTTGTGGGAAGGTCCAGATGGATGGGAGCTGCTTCAGTGCTGACTTTGGTGATGGCTGGTTTTAAAATTGAGGGGGAAAGCTGAGTGAAGAGAGGGTGATTGCTTCCTTCAGAGAGTCATGCCCATTAAACTAAGAATCATCTGAATACCCTTGCAGACAGTCCTGTTAGGCCTGTCATGAATGGGTGTAGGTTTCTAAATTTCTCCAGTAAACACCTATGAAGAACAGATGTACCTAGATCATCTCTAGGGATAATGTTTTGTCAGCACTTGTTTTGCCCAGCAGAACTATTAGGTGCTTTTCCAGGACAGATGCCTTTAAGCAAGGGTTTGGAAAGATTTTGCAACTCCCCTCCCCAGGCCCAAGTGGACTGCAAATAACAAGAGGTACAACATTTATTTTGAAGTAATGATAATAGATAAAATAACCTTGAAATCAAGGAAAAAAACCACTGAATCACCATATTCCATAACTATTCTATAGTCCTGTTCCTATTTCCTAGCTCTTGACTGCATGAAGTATATTTCTCCCCATTGAAAGACATGAATGGGAGTCTAATTGACTAAACCAATAATTTTCAAACTTTGTGGGAGGTGGTTAATACCAAAAGGGTCTGGCATCATGTTTATTTTCTTTTAGATTTTAGCTTCTCATCTCTTCTGTATTTCCGAGTGGTAAGCAGGTAAGGCCAAGGTGCCGTAAGCTTACGCCCTTCAGATTAGCAGAAGGAAAACACCCATTTCTAGAATCTACAACCATTGTTGTAAGCTCTACAACCACTGTAAGGAAACCAATAATTTTATCTTGGTTTTTGACTGGCTTGATGGAACTTCAGGGTTTGCTTGAATGCAAACTGATTTATTTACTGAAGTCAATACCCATGATTATTACTTGGCAGTTGTTGCTCAGGGGACCGTGAGAACTGAGGGAGCTAATTCACAGGCCGCTGCATTCACAGGCCTAACCTGCTGCACCAGAATTGCATCTGTGAATTGGTTTTCTTTCATCTGCACTTGTTCAATCCATTCTCAGAAAGAATTACTAGAAAATAAATTTTTACAGAAAGCATCTCTGAAAACAAATCTCAGGTTGGCCTGCCTGAAACAGAGAGTCTTGTGAAAGTCTGCTGTTCATGTTTCTGTGGAAATCTTCCATGATGCTCCTGGCACAGCAATAGGCAGAGGAACAGTATCTTGGTGTTTTGTTCTAGGTGGTGAATGTTCAGGACAAAACCATTGACACCTACTTGGAAGACATTATCCTGAGTAGCATGGAGAGGACAGCTGAACAGCAAGCCAGGGAAGAGATTCAGAAAAAGGCTGTAGAAATCAATGACATTGCTTACGAAATGGAAAGTCGGTAGGTTGTTAAACAGCACGTGAGGGGCTGTTCACAGCAGTTTAGAACCTGCCTGGCCATGTGCATCTGTGGCTGTGTGCATCATCCAAGCCATGGGAAGGGCAGAGCAATGCTGCTTGTGGTCGCCTCATTAGTGGGGCTGCTGTATGGGAACCAGGCTGTTCCTACCTGCTACACACATATAAATCCTTCAGAGCCTTATTTCCATACAGCATGTGCCAGGTTCCCTTTGCAAATCACTTGTGTGATCTGTGAATCACCCTTTTTAGATTTCTCCACACCAGTGTGAGGCTGTGACTGAGCTTTAAGTGAATCTGGGAACTGCCTAAAGCAATACCCATTCATACCGATCTTTTCATTTATTTACACTACTACAGAAAATCCATTTGAAAGAGATCCTAAAAGATACAGCTATACACAGCCTTTCCTTCTGGGGTGGCTGTTCTTTAAGGAACTGCCAATTTCCATGGAGGTCACTCATATTGATGGCTGCCTGACAAGGCACTTGGAGTAAAGTAAGTTGTTGGGAACACCACAGTCTGTGTTTGCCTGGGGCATCAGCAGTGAATACTTTTTAGGACCTGCCAAACCCCCGGTTCAGTTTCTGTGCTCTTTGTTTGGAACTGAGCCACAGAAGTCCCAATGACACAGTGACTCTGCTATGGTAGGGCAGCTGTGTATTTTGTGTCTGGATGAATACAAGCAGAACGCTGGAATCCTTGGGGGAATGAAGCGTGGATAATGCATGCAGCCCCTGGGCCAGCTGGGAACCCACCAAACACTGGCATGGAAAAGAGTATGGGGGCCAGCCAAGTGCAGAGTCACAAAAGGGAAGAATTTAGCAAACTCAGCAATGGACCAAAGACTAAATTGACAAAGACACAAATCCTCAGCAATATCTGTGTGTCTAACTCTGTCATCAGAGGGAACTGAACTTCGCAGAACCTTTGAGGATAAGGAATGTAGGGTGATCCTGCTTTCCAATGCACTGTCGAACACACTGGCAATGCAAAGGGGAGTAGTCACACTGTCACCTGCTTGTAGGATAAGGAGAGACCCAGCTGACACCTGCTGCCATGGCAATACATTCCCTTGGAAAGAGTGAGGATATTTACAAGGGAGACCTGTTTTTGCAGAGGTGGTCTGGAGAGAAAATGAAAATACTAATACCAGTGTGCATCTGTCCTGTAGTCGAACTCGCCTACAGTCAGAAGAGATTGTAGCAGAGCTGGTTTATAATTTCCTGATCCCAGAAGCTGAGAAAAGGTTTATGAGAGAAAGAGGTAAGGAGTCCAGTAACTTTATTTTCTTTGTGAGCTGATTCACTCTCCTTATTCTAGCTCCCTGAAAGGAATAATGCAGCCAAGAGTTGTCTCACTTCCCTGAGATTCCTTTTTGGCACTCTGCAGGTAGAAAGTAAAGCTCTTTCACCCTCTTTTCACCAGTTTCTCATGAGCTTTAGTCTTTTTAAATGGTGACTTAAATTCAGACCTGCTTTAAGATCTGGCTTATGCTTTTGCCAAGAAAGGTTGGATCAAATAATCCTTGAGGTACCTTCCAACCTGGTTTGCTATGATAAATTTGGTGTATCTGCAACAATAAAACTGCATGAGAAGAAGCAGCCTTTTGCACAAACAGCTTTGAATTGTGTTATTATATGGTAATTTCTAAAACTGCGAAAGACTTTAACAAGCAAATTACTTAAATATATGTCATACATGAAAAGAAGGTTATACACTTTCCTATGCTTCTCCCTCCTCCCCAGCTGGCTGAGAGCAAGAGGTAAAGATGAAGTTTTAAGGTTGGCTGTAGTGGCATCATGTTGTAAGGAGATAACCTTACAGTTGTAAAAGATGTTTCTATTTAAAAAAAGGGAATGGCATCTGTCAAAATAAAGAGGGGAAGACACTGGAAACCTGTGTTTTACATTAAGTAATGTCATGAAGAAGTGGCTGTTCCTAACTGGGATGTTTCTACTGACCAGCACAGGTGGAAGACCGTGACTAAAACAGTCACCCACAGAAAGTGAATATGACCTAAGCAAAGCAGTTGCATCACAATAGAGCTTGTAGGGGTCCTTGCCGCAGTGCACTTCTCTGCCTTGAGAACAAAGGCACTTAGTTCATTGCCTCCTTTATTGCTTTGTGAATGAAAACACAGACCCTGAGTATGCATTTTGGGGTCTCTGAATTGCGCAAACTTTCTTCTTCCTGGCTCCTGAATTGCCACAAGAACAGGACACGTTCTGCAGCTGGCAGTTCTGCATGAGCTTAAATCAGCTCCCTTCACTCCAGCTCTGCTTCTGCCAGCCTTCCAGAGCAGGTGACGTAATTGTAGTCAGCCAAGCCTGCAGCTCAGGCACTAACACACACAGGTTAGCCTGTCTCAGAAAGGAGAGCAGAAAGAAGACCTGGAGATGGCTTAGGATTCTGGACACACTGAGGACATACAGCAAGGCTCAAAATACGTATGGGGCTTAAATGCAACAGCAGCTAAGGAACAAAGCACCTCAGAAGCACTCCCAAACAACAGAAGAAAAAATCTTCAGAATCTGGGATTGCTACAGTGAGTTTGCCTGGAAAGCAGAGCTAGACCCAATCAAAAATTAAAGTGGATGCTGGTAGAATAGAGCAGTAGGCAGTTAAGTAAGAGAGCTCCTTCAAGTGTGATCAGGAGAAATTTGTCACAATATTCTTGTGACAGCAGAAATCAAATGTCAGGAAGAGACCTGGCTCATACTCTCTTCTGCTATTGCTGCACGGGGTGGAGGGGGCTCCATTCACTTAAGACAGTTGACTTCTACCAGATGTACACTGGCGAACACACCCTGCTGTAAACCTCCTGCACAGTGATGCTTTCAGAATCCTTAACTATTCCATGGAAATCCAAAGGAAGTAGTGTCAAAGAATGGCATTAGATCCCATGAACACATTGGTGTGTTGCATTTCTGTGGTGGCTTTTAAAGCCTTCCCTATAGTGAGCCAAATAATTCATTGTGAAACTGTGTTTTAGCAACCTGGCCCATGCTTGAGTGTTCATCTTCCTTGAAACTATCAGGAAGTGATCTAAGAGCCCAGTTATCTGGCCTGTCAAAGGAGCAAACCCATTTGTAGAACAAAGATTTGAGGGCCTGCAGGTTCAGTCTTTGCCTACACTTTAGCTTCCCCTTAAACACCTCTATTTTGCCATTACCTAGTTTGGGATTGTTTTCCTCCTCATTTTGTTGCATTTTGATGCATGAAAGCAGGGATTATCCAATACTGGCTCACCCTGAAAAATTTCTGCACCTTGATTCTGAACCCTGCCTCAGTGGAAGTAGAAGTCACTGTGCTGATAGGAAAAAACCTCGCTTGGAAAAGGACAGTCACTCACCAACATCAGCACGCTGTCCTTTAGATGGAATTCACTGTGGATGGAGAAAGGGACTGCAGCAGTTCCAGGGGAGTATTCCCAGTACACTTGATGCAAACACGATTGAAGCCAAAATGCCTTGGGTAGAGGAACTTCTCCTGGGAATGAGGGCTGGCTGGTGAATGTCAGCTTTTCAAACACAAGTGAGATCCAGTTGCATTCATTGTTGACAAAGTGGACCTAGGACATGGATAAACATAAACAGGGTGGGTTGGTAACACTGAGTGACTGAGACAGGGGCAGCAGAACTGTGTGCCAGCATGCAGGACACCAGTGCTTCAGATTCACAGTCTAAGTGCAGCTCAGCCTTGAAACAGGCCCAAGAAAGTCTTGGACTTCTGTAGGGAACTGACAGGATGAGAGCTACCCCTTGTTCCTGCATCATTCCTCACACCCTGCGTAGGACACACAATACTTCAGTCCCTGTGACTGAAATAAAGAGGGAAAGGGGGAACAAAGAATAGTGAAGAGCAATAAAGAGAGCTGTAGGGTGAACACTTGGGTAATTATTTCCCAGGAGGTGGGTTGGAAATACATACAAATGACTTTGGATGAAAGGAGGCAATCCTGCAGTAGCTGAGGGGAGGTGATAAGGTAGGCAGGTGACTTCACATGTCACTTGTGGCTCCGGGTCTTACTTTGAACTCAGTAAGAGTTTCTCAGTGCAGGTCAAATCCTGACACAGGAGATGGTGGATTTCAGCTTGATTCTTCCAGAGGCTTGCTGCAATTAACAGACACTGAAGGAGAAGTTATTTTAAAGTGTGATAATATATGCTGGGCAGTTGTTCCCAAAGCTGGAAAGGAGAACACTTGGGCTGTGATTCCCACTGTGGGGGCCAGTCTTCAAAGTGAAATGCAAAGTCGGTCGCTGCTATTAGGTGGCAGTAGAACACTTTCAGCCAAAGTTAGAAGGGCATGCTTTTTTTTCCTGAGACAGACTTTCCCGCAGCAGGATTGCTAAAAGCTATTCCTCCCTTCTCCCCTACAGAGAACACTTTGCTGTACATTTCCAAGTAAAAGCCTTACCTCTTTTTATGCACAGTGAGGCAGTCCCAAAGAAAACACATCTACGCTGCTCATCGGATCATCCACGGGGACACAGAGAGGGCTCTGGCTGATCTGGCAGCGCATCAGGAGGCATCTGCCACCAAGAGAAAGGAGGATTCTCCTGCTGGCACAGCCAGCACAGCTCTGAGTGGGACAGCTGCTGCACCAAGTGCAGCTGACAGCACTCACCCTGCCACAGTTGCACATGAACTTGGACAAGGCTTGTACGAGGATCCCACAGACTCCTAGGACAGAAGATGAGTGAGGTGAGTTTCCCTTCCCCTCTGTGATTTGAGTTTGGAGCGTGACGAGGGAAAGGGAAGCACATTATGTTTACTTTTTCAGGGCACCCTGAATGGAAGACCCTCTCTCTCCCTTGGGCTGTCCCTCCTGCTGTCTGCCAGCAGTGTTGTCCTGGAACCATTCTGTATACATTTTGGTGTGGCAGCTCCCTCCACTCCCTCCCCAGCTTGTTTTGGACTTCAGTAGCTAATTTTTCTCTCCTGATTATTTAGAGAAGCTTGAGTGAGAAAGCAGTGTTAGCATTCCTTGTTTGTTTTCCTGGCACAGACCAATAAAAATCTGCACCTGGGCTTTTGGTGGTATTTCCTTGCTTCAATAACATTAAATGAAAAAAAACTCCGTAAGTGGTAAATTGTGAGTTGAGGCCATCCACAGACAAGTGTGTCCCACTGATTTCCTTAGTGGTGAAAGGCCCAGTGCCTTCCTCCATTACCACTGCTATTAATAAAGCGCTGGAGCTGAACAAAACCAGTCAGATTCTGCATCATCTTTTCACATCATTAGTCCTTGGAGAAAGAGAAGGTGCCCCTGACCGCAGCAGGGTGGTTTCTGACAAGCAGGCAGTGTCTGGCACAAGCCTCAGTGATAGCAGGATGACACGGGCACGGCGGGGCTGATGCATTTTCCAGAAATGTTCCTCGTCGGGCTGACTGCTGCTTGCATTTTATCACTGCAAAGAGCAGTTCTGGAAAGACTCTTGTTTTTCTTGGAACGGTGGCAGTCACTGTGGCTCTCCAGCTCCGAGGCTACACAGAAAGGATGCTGGCTTTGCTGTGTGCTGGCTTTGCCCTGTTTGCAGGCACGGGGATGCTCCAGCTCCCGATGCCGGGAAGCAGTGGGCTCAGACAGGTACAGTGCATCTGTCACAGAGCTCAGGGCTTGCTCAGCTCTCCAGCACTCACGTGTCAGAATTCCCGAGGGCTGTGGCCTTAGCGCACAAAGGGACATTAACACCAAGCACCACATTTTGGAAGGGCGGGCACAAGCACACCACCGCACCCAAAATGCTCATTCATTGGTGGCCACAGCTTACACAGCCAACAGCAGCACTGGCCCTCAGTGCTACAGTGGTAACGGGCTGATCTCTCCCTGCTTCCATCATTTCTCCCTGTGGATGGTTTTTCCCCTTGTGCTGAGTTTGTAAAGCTCAGGTGTGGTTCAGGGAATCCTGACCATGGTGCCCCTCCTACGTAACACCAACCAGCAGCTGGTCAAAAATGGTGCTCATTAATGCATTCCTGTAAAAATTCTGTATTGGGTCTTTGTTTTGTGGGTTAGGCTGGGGCAGGGTACAGGGAAAGGAATTTACAGGGGAGGGGATTGGGAGGAGAAGGGAGTCTGGATACCCCTGTGTTCCACTGGGGAGTAAATAACAGCTGAAGAGAGGAAAAAGAGCTGCACCAAATCACTGCTGGTCTCCAGGTCGCTGTGCCAAGGTCACCAGGGGACTGCTGGGGTCAGGCAGCCTCTGTAAGTGCTGACACTGCTGGCAGGAGTCAGAGAGGGGTGACCAGTTTTGGTTAGGACTCTGTGAGGATGGTCCCATTAGGGACTGGGGATTTGGGGCAATTCTCGTGCTATTCGTAGCTAGTCAGTGAAAGGGAAGGTTGCAAATACAAAAATATAGCATGAAACACTCTCCACAGTGTGGGAGGAGAAGCTGTGCAGGGATCAGCTCTGCAGCCTCAGGCCACCTTGGCCAAATTTAGCCCGGTTAAAAGGAGGGGGGATAACATGAATCACAAGATCCAATGTAATAGGAGAGACATGGAAAACTTGATGCAGCAGAACAGTAGAACAGGAAGACCCATCCAGTGAGACATTTGCTGTATTTCTGAAGATGGTCTGTCAAAATAAACATTCTGCATGTGGCTCATGGGACAAATTGATGTGGTTTTAAAAAGGTAAGTATTCCAACAGGTGTGGGAATGGATGGAGGCTGCAGTGCTTTGGTCTTCTGTAGGGATACAGCTCTGCATGACAATGAGGGGGCAGGGGACTCCAGATGCTGTGCACAGGCTGAGCTATAAATGTCTCAGCTGCTGTTATGATTTAAGGGACACCATCAGGGTAAAGCCATCTTTTCCACATGACATTGCCTAGCACGTAAACTGAAGGCCACGGCAGGATTCCTGCAGGAAACTCTTCTGTAGAAACTGCTTTCAATTGTCATGTGGGTTTTTTTTCTCAAGCTTTGCAGAATGTACTTTCAGAAAGAAAATGAGCACAGTGAGAGGGAATTGGGATCATAAATCAACAGCATAAGAATGCACCATTCCTTCTCCTAGCAGGAGACAGAACAACCCTGGGGAGGAGCCCGTACCCGAAACAATCACAGCAGATGCCTCCAGGGCTGCACCAATACAGTGGAAACACGGGGAGAATTCAGCTTGAACCGCTTTTCTTTCACCAGCTGCCCACAGGGAGGGAGCCTGGCTCCTGTCTCCTGGCAGGTGGGGGAGACAGGCTGAGCCAAACGGGCCTCTGGGGTCACTGCGCCCTGAGAATGGTGAAAAATTGGGCTCTGCAGTAAATGAATGAATGCAAATTGTCCCAGGGCTTCCCTGCCAGTACGGCTCTGGCGGTGTGAGAGGAGAAAATCCTATGGCACCAAGTGCGGTTCAAGCAAAAAGGACTTTGAGCCCTTCTTTACTGGAAACGTAGAGTGTCTGCATTTCTGTCCACAGAAACCCACACCAAACCCACATTCCCCCATCTCTCCTGCCTCCCTTAAAAGCAACATGACCATCACAAAAGCTGCTGCCGTATTCCCAGGTGTGGTACTGCTAAAAGGGTTCCTGCCACTTTCTGAGCACAGCTGTTCCCTCTGCTCCTGGTCTTGCAAGTGTGCAGGATTTGCCTGATACTTCACTGGGCTCAATTCAGCCCTCCCACAACTTTTTTTTAGGAGAGTGGGATTAACCCTACAAGTATGGTCCTCACATGCTCAAGGCTTTTAACAAGGCCCAATTGCACTCTCCTCCAAGGCCAACTTGCTATCTCCTCCAAGTCCTGTTTCCTTGCTTTCACCAAAGTCCTGTTCATGCAACTTTTCCTGTGTTTTTATGACTGGTGAATCAGTATCATGCTGGCATCCAGCCTCCTTACCACAGTGCCCTCCAGAACTGGGCCTGGGCTTGGATGGGGAGCTGTTGTTTCCTGTGCCTGCCTTCCACCCCACCACAGAGAGGCAGGAATTGGTTTGAACACCTGCCAAAACTGCCAACTCCCCGAGACAGAATGTGTACACCTGGATTAGTCAATTCAATTTTCCCGGGACCACCCTGGACCAAGGCCCCCACCTCTCCTCCCAGGCACTGCCTGGAGCAGAACTGGCAAGGAAAGCATCTCAACAGACCCTGTTTGTGTGAGACAGAAAAGGCCTGGAAGGGTGTACCCTGAAACCCGTGGAGCAGGGCAGCTCCGGCTCTCTGCTCTGATCACATCATTCATTCCTTCTCATTCCTCATTTTCTCCCACACGCTGCGTCCACCCCACACACCTTTTCCTCCACTTCTGGCTGCAGCCAAGGCCACTTCTCTTGGTCTCCTCCCCTGTGCTACATCCCAGTCCTTCAAGCAGCACTTGGAAGGGATGTCCTATTCCCCTTTCCCTCCTGCAGGGCTGCCTACCTGTATCCACATGTGCTGCCTGGCTCAGCACACCATCCCCAATGGACCTGAGAGCTGTGGCTGCTCCTGCCAACACTCACTGTTGCAGCTGCCCACTGCTCTGCACAGCTTGGACCCACCGCAGAGCCCGGCCAGATGAGATTTATGGTTTCTCCCATCCAGTTCCCCCAGTGGGGAGCATGCATGGCAGCCTGCACTCCTGGCCCATCCTGGAGCTCCTCGGTCAGTGCTGGGGATGTTGCTCCTTGTCCCTGGGGAGAGGCCAGGAGCGTGCGCTGTCGCTGCGGTGCCAATTGCAGTGAGATAAAGGTGGTAGAGACTTAAAAGCTGCACTTGCTGCAGGATTAATCCTAAGATTCCCCCTTTTCTTTGTTACTGAGGCAGTAAGAGCCTCTTGCAAACACTGTGTTGGTTCCTTGCCTGTCGATTTGAAGCCTCTCTCTGCATGCCACCGTAATTTTTCTGCCTCCAGCCAATGCAAACCACTTTTCCATTGCTACGCAGGCCCTAAAGATGTTGTCTCCAGCAGAAACAGGTTCCATTGACCTACCTCTTCCTAGGCCTGGTGCTGTGAAACAAAAATCTTAAAAGAGGTGTAACTGAGATGGTCCAAAGAGTCCCCAGCTGGGCAGTCCCTTTTCCCAAGTCTGCTAACTTATGGCAACATTCCAAACAACATCAGTGATCTCCTTGAGTAAAAACGCTCTCAAACCACCTGGGTTTTTCCAGTAAGCACCATCTTCCTCCTGAGCACTCTGGCCTGGCAAAGGATTTGGTTACAGGAATGAGCTGCAGCAGGGAGGAGGAGGGCACGGCTGCTGTTATGCCAGGGGAAACAATCATAGAATTGTTTAGGTTGTGGAGGACCTCTAAAGTCACCAAGTGCAACCATTAACCCAGCACTGCCAGTCCATCACTAAACCATGCCCCCAAGTGCCACATCTTTTAAATACCTCCAGGCATAGTGGGCGGCTCCACCACTTCCCTGGGCAGCCTGCTCCAGCGCTTGACAACCCTTTCCATGAAGAATTTTTTTCCTAATATCCAATGTAAACTTTTCCTGGTGCAACTTGAGGCCATTTCCTCTTGTTCTCGCGCTTGTTACCTGGGAGAAGAGACCAACTCCCCCCTGGCTGCAGCCTGCTCTTGGGGAGATGTGGAGAGTGATAACAGGGATCTGGTGAGAGGGGGATGAATGCTCTCTGCTTCCTCTGCAGCTCCCGTGCTGCTCCCACCACACACCTGACCCTGCCTCGCTCCCTGCAGCCCCCGCCTCCCTCTGACAGGACCTGCCACACGTCCCCCTGTCAGCAGCAGGTGTCTGGACCCTGTGACTGCTCAACACTTGCAGGTGAGGTGAAGCACAGGGAGGTCAAGCAGCCAGTGACAATGAACAGTCCTGCTCTAACTCCTGCCTTCCACCAGTTTTTAGAAACTTTGCTTAGGGGGAATAAAAGTACCAACCAAAAACCCCAAACCCTTCAATCTCTCTGGTCAGCAATCCATTTCATTCTCAGCTCCCTGGGCCTGCCACTGCACACAGGGCCTGTGGCTCTTCTGCTGGGACAGGTGCTTGTGCTCTGCCACGCAGCTCTTCCTGGGGACATGGGGTTGTTTGCCCACAGCCGCAGTTTCTCACTCTGCAGATGGCCCTGGGCTTGGGCAGACTGCCCCACTGCAGAGCACCCCGGTCAGAAACGCCCTGCTGCAGCCACTCACAAGCTTCCACAAGGGAAGAGGCTGTTCATTCCCCACTTGTCCTGGAGGACCCAGCCTTACCTCTGGAGTATGTCAGCAGAGGTAAGTGATGCAGAGAGCAGGGAATTCCTGGAAGAGAAGATTTTAACTCCACTGACTGCCTGGGACACCTACCCAACTGCATGCAGACTCAGGGAGCAATAGGATACACCAAGAAAATACCTGTGCCAGGGCATCAGGAATTAGCTGGGTGTGCAGCAAGATCCAGGGCTGCATTCCTGCATTGACCAAAGGCAGGTGTTTGCTGTGAAGTCCTGTTCTCCCTTACAGCCCTGCGCACTCACCTGTACTCTCACCTGAGATGAGCTCCAGCAGGAGTTTGTTTTGGGGGTCTGGTCTCTGCTCCAAAGCCTCTCATTGTGTACCACTCACACCCAGACAGAGCCTGGCTTTCTTGCCATGCCCTGTGGAGCATTGACACCTACACACCTTCCTTTCCTACCAGAGCCTGGATTTGGCAGCAGTTGGGTCTTGCAGCCCTTGTGCACTGCTGGTTTAGCAAAGCCAGTCCTTTGCCAGGAACACCACCCTTCAAGGCTAGCAAGGGAAGACAGGACAAGGGCCCAGCCAAGCCCTTCCTGCAGCCCAGGGAGGGAAGCGAGGTTCCAGGCTGGCTGGTGAGGTGGTGCACCATCTGCTGGGCTCGCCGTCTCCAAGCAACTGGACGTGGTGCCTCAGACAAACTACAGTGCTCCTCTCTCCCCTCTGCAGTTTGTGGCTCGCTTCCCTCCTCCTCCTTCTTTGTGGCTCTTGTTCTTCTCCCATAGAAAGCCACTTGGACCTTCCCACCAGCAGCCCAAAAGCTGCCACCTCCCAGATAACAAATGGTGCCAGTAGCCTTGACATTGACTTTTAATTCCAACGCAGATGGCCGGCAGCTCACTTGGTAAAGACAAAGCACATCAGCGGGGCAGACTCTTGCACTGCATTCAGCTTGGTGCTGCTTTACGCTCAGATTTAGCATTTTAAATCATCCCAAGGCATTGGTCACCGACAGATAAGTGGATTTGACCCTGGTTTGCAGATGGGTCTCAAAAAGTATTTTCTCACAGGGTGATAGAATGATGTTCCCTGGAAGGCTGTGCAAGGACTGGTTCCTGATGCTGTTTCATGACATCTTTTAAATGGGTGATTGGAACATAAACACGATATGAAACTGTAACAGTCTCACTGGCAATGCTTGCAGGAGTTATAGTGGGAGGGAATGTTGGATAAACTGGACAGTTCCAGCCTCCGTGCAGAAGGGTGAATGCAATCCTCAGGTGAGGAGACAGACAGGCAGCAGCTACAAGATGCTCTCCAGTACCTTCAATGACACTGCAGGGAACCTCTGCCTGCTTTTGGTACTCACAGCTTAGGGAGGGTGTTTGAAACAACTGTAGAGGAGATCAAATTGGAAACATTACAAAAATGTGAAGGAGCTGAAGATCTCCTTCCAGTCAGCTTAGCAAGAGGTTATGAGGTGCTTGGGTCCTGTTCATTTGGCTCTGGCATTCAGAAGAGAGACCTGAGACTGGAGTTGAGAGTCCCTGTGCAAAGACAGCTAAAGAGAGCCCACAACTTGCATTCCAGGTGAGGGAAGTTCAGAAGAGACGGGAGGCCCCAGTGCATGTCCATCCAGAAGTGCCCAAGGATGACTGACCACCACCCCAAATCACCGAGGATCGTGATGAACTCCCGTCAGAAGCAAGTTTTTAATGGATAAACTCACCCAGAGAGGTGCTGTAGTTTCAGCAGCGATGCCTTTGCAGGTGTAAGTGGCCACCCTGAATGCCAGGGCCAGACTGGCTGAGCAGAGCAGTCCGTCTCAGCACGAGTTGGATGCATCCAGAATCCTGGTGACCTTGTGGGACAGAGGTCAGTGAAGGGACAGCAGCCTCCACTCACCGTGTTGCTTCTGGGGCAGCCAGGCTGTGGGTGGCCTGACACCCGTCACCGCGGTGCCCCAGAGCAGCACCTGCTCTGAGCCCTGAGCCCTGCTCAGGGAGCCGGGGCAGGCCAGCTCCGAGGGGCACGGCTCCCGCGCCCAGGAGGGGCCACAACAGCCGCAGACACACATCTGGCAATCAGGAGAGGATCAAGGGGATCCTGACTCAACACTCACAAAGTGGACCTATCAAGGGCCCCTCCCCCACCCTGCTCCCACTTGTCCTGGAGGGCCTCCGGAGTGGAGGCTCCGGCCCGGAAGCCAGCCGAGGTTCCACGGGAACGACCGCGGCTCGTGGCACGCAAACAAAGCAAGAGGAGTCTCTTTGCAATATAAATTTGTTTTTATTGAAGCAGCAGTCACATGACCTCGCATCTAGCCTTTAGGATAGCGACAGAATGGATTCGGCCAGGTCAGCCAGCCCAAAAAAGGATTTTTATTTTTTTTTTCTTTTTTCTTTTTGCGCTAATAGACATGTCATGTTTAATACATACATTATCCAGTACCGGAAACCCAACTCAGAGATAGCTACGTGCTGATTTGCTGGAGGAACGGTCCACTGGACGTGGTCTCGACAAACTTTACAGATCACCACCAAATAACATTACTAATGGGATCCAATGATTAAAAAAAAAAACAACCCAAACAACCATGAGTGCAGGATTCAAAGCCAGCAGTTTACACAGGTTCTTAAGTTTGTATCTATAGGTGGACGGTAAAGGAAGATTGGTTGGTTTCAATTTGAAATATTTATGTCCCAGAGTTCCTCTCTCCATCAAATCAAACGGTATCATAGACAAGCTGGCATCTCTTTAAAAATAGCATGGAATAACACAGCTCATTTAAGAAAACATGCTCATTTCTTGAGGTTTTTCTTTATTATTACAAAGATTCACGTCCACCTATTCTCGCAGAGTGGAAAGAGGCATGGGGGTGAGGAACAAGGGTCCGAGAAGGGAGAGAGGAGGAGGGAAGAATAGGGCAATTTTTTGAAATAAAGACCACACACTTGGTATTTTTTAAATTTCATTTCCAGGCTAACCTACTTTTTATTTAATGCAAATTACAGTACCAGTTAACTATTTCCGAACCGAGTCACACAGAACAAAACGTATTTACAAGGGGAACGGGGCGGGGGAAATAATAAAACATTAAGCATACTTTCCACAAAAAAAGTTTATATTTAAAATGAAAAAAAAAATCAGTCACAGAGGCATTCAAGTAGTAATAATGTTATACAGGTTTTGCTTTTCCTTTAAATCAAGACAGATTTGCACAAGTGTATGCAATAGTTTGTATACAACCCACAGTCCTTAATATATATATATTTAGATTTCTGTTTTTAAGATGGAAGTGGTCACGCTAATTGGTGTGTACAGGCCCAAGTGATCCATCAGCAACACATTAATGAACGCAAATTTTACAGGCAAGCAAATTATATATATATAAATATATTTTATATATATATATTAAAAATAAACTGAGAAAGACCAACACAAGGAAGCTACTTTTCTCGAGCTAACCCCTTAGGTACTGTTTTCCTTTCCTGTCGTTTTGCCATTATTGCAGTGTTGCAAAACGAAGCCAACTACGACCAGAACCGGCCGAGAGCCCCGTGGAAATCAGCTGCCACCCCAGGGGTACCCGCTGGCAGTCTCCGGAAGGCAGAGCCCGGACCGAATACCCTACTGTGCTTTTCGTCATCAGCTTTTCCTTTTTCTCCGCGGTGGCTGAGGTTCCTAGTACAGGAGTACGAGTCTGACAGGCTGCTTGACTTCTGCTTTTCCAAGTACTGAAAACTGGGGGGGAATTTTAGGTTGCAAGTCACAGGCACCTGCCATTATTTTAGGTAAAGCTTGGCTTCGAAATAAGGGGACAGAGTGTTCAGGGGTTTTCTACCAGTCAATTTTCTTTTGCAGGTAATTTTTTCCTTTTCCCTAGCAAGGTAGATAAGTTTAATAGTAAAGAACACCAGTGTCTTGATTGAGCGTCCATCGGGGGAGACAGACTGCGATCCAGCCCGGCTCAGGGACCCACTACGGCAGGGCTGACGTACAGGGCACATCAAGACCACACTGGGTTAAAAAAGAAGCCCAAAAGAGTGTAAAAGAAGAGAGGGACAGCTCTGAGCAGACTGTCACCAACAGCTTGGCGTCACTGACCTTCGTGTCACCAGAAAGAAAGTGCAGCCTCTGCTTCACTGGAATGAACACGAGATGCTTCGAAATAAAACAGCAACCTTTGGTTTGGTAAAGAGTTACGTGTTTTCCCATTCAAGACAATCTTATGTGGAATACTAACAAGGTAGTAAAACACAAGCAAACTAGTTTTAGAAACAAGGCCTTCGTGCTGGGCACAAGAAATCAAGAGTCATGTTAAACTTATCTCAAGAAAGCAGAAGTGACTTCGGGGAAGGATATGGGGGAAAAAAATAGGGAGAAGAAAGGGAACAGAAAGTCCTCCCGGCAGAAAAAACCACGGCAGTCTCCTACAGCGCTGCCCCCGCTCCCACCGCAGCCAAATGGCTGCGAGCGCAGCAACCCTGCGGGATGTGGGGATTTCCCTCCCTGGGGGCCCTTTCCGCTCGCCGCTGCCCCCGGCACAGCCGCAGGCAGGGTGGGAAGGCCGAGCCTCCTGGAAGCTGCTGCTGCCCAGGGGCGCAGGGTTGAGGGGAGAGACAAGCAAAATCTAAATGGGCTGCTAGGGCGAGGGTCCGAAATGAAATCAGCTGCTGCTGGCAGGAGGAGGAGCAGGGCTGGGCGGGCACCTTGGAGACTCCCAGAACAAAGCCACGGCTCCGATGAAGTAAATGATGGTGGAGACGGTTTCTTTTCGTTCCGCTACTGATCAGGGTATCACCGAAACCTTACAGCACTCAAAGAGTTAGAAAGCGGGGCGGGGAGGGGGGAGCAAAGATGCGGGTTTGGGGTGGGAGACATTGTTAATAAAGAAGGAGGAGAAAAAAATAAACGGGAAATAAAATTCAAAAAATCATGGAAGCGAAGGCACTCCAAACTATATAGATACACTATACATCGCTAGAGTTATTGTTACAATAATACAGGCCGGTACCTACTGTACAGAGTTAAAACTATATGGCTTTAAAAAGCTCGTCTACATTTTGTCTGATTATTAAACAGAATCACTGCCCTGAACGGTAACTTTTTGCTCATTAATAACAGTTCCTGGGTCCACATATTTACATACAAAACAATAAAACTCAAAAATTCAAAAACAACCAAAAATAATAATGTACAAGCTTGAATTTGGTGAGGAGCTTTGTTTTTTGTTATTTTTCTGTGTTTTTTTTCTTTTTTTTTTTTTCTTATTTACAAAAAAAGGTTGTTCAAAGACCTGGATCTAACTTGTATAAAAGAGTGTGTGATCCTGCTATGATCCTTGAAAACAGAAATAAAACCAGAGGGGCACCCCTGACCCTCCCCCCCGCCTAACACACACACGAGACACACACACAGACGCCGGCACAGTCACAAAACCAGAGAGAAATGCTCTGACTCCCCTCCACCAGTCTTTAACAAAAAAAAATGAAAAAGAAAAGCCACATGTCCTGGCACAAGCAGCATTTTTTCTTCGATATTTTTATTACTTTTTTTTTTTTTTTAAAGACTCGGTAATTTACTGCCTCCAAATAACAGTGCCTGTGGCCAACGCTTCAGCAGTCTTGTCTATGCAGCAGATCCATACCCTGCCACTGTCCTACTTTTTGAGTCTCCTGCATGGATTTGGATCACTGGGTCAACCAAGCCCCTTCACTTACCTTTCAGGACACTGACTAGCAGAGCGCACGTGTTAAAACGCTCTTCAGCCTTTTCTATTACGTTGCAGGTAAGGATTTGGAAAGCCTTCTGTTTCTCAACGTGGGTGTGCTTTCCTTTGCAGCCAGCCAGAATGCAAAAAAGCTTTAAAACATGTTTTTTTGTGTGTGTGTGTGTGCCCAACAGCAAATCGCCGAGGGGTATAACATGAGGGTTTATTGGTTTCACGGTAGGTGGTCACTCACCTCTTCAATCAGCTCCCACGTCCCCAAACCCACCGCGTGCCAGGCAGGAGGGAGAGGGCAGAGCTTTTATCAGTTCCGGGGCTGCTAAGAGACAGTTTCCAAAAAATCCCATGTCAACAGCATAAAAGGTACAAGAAGAAACACACCGAGCTCGTGACCAAGCCCCTGCCGCCCCCGCGGCGGCCGAGCTTCCAAAGCCGCTACTGCCGGTTCCCCCCGGGCCACACGAAGGTTCCGCGTGTTCCCGAAAAGCAACTGCTTGCCTTAGAGATCCGCAGGTCGAGGAACGGCTCGGTAAGCACCAAAGGCGACTACAGTTTCTCTGAAGAAGGATAAGGCTGGAGCGGACACCAACCGCAAGCCTACCACAAGATCAGGTCTCCAAAAGTCTCGTTTCCGCGCCGGGGCTGCATCCGGCCGCTCACCTGACCCTTTTGCAAGAAATATTGCTTTGACTTCAGGAAGAGAGACGTGGATGCTCACACCACACGCCGTCGCAGGGAGGAAACCTGGACCCTGAACTGATGGACTAGAACAAGCATTCACCTCACGCTTCAGTCAGACTGATTCGAGATATTAGACAAAATAAAAAAAGCAGTATTGTATCTATGTATACATGTATATATTTATATAATATATATACACACACACTCATATAGAGCCAGCTTTCCTACAAGTCAGCAGGTACATATTACCATCAAGAGCATTCAGATGTGTATTTTAATGTTCTACCAATGTAAAAACATAATGGCGACGTGGCAACACGCATCAATAAATAGAGATCAAAAAAAAAAAAAAGAAAAAGCAAGAGATTAAAAAAGACGAAAATTAAATACAGATCCTAGCTGTGGATTTAAAATCAGAACTATTGGAGAATGTGGCATCCTGCAAGTTAAAACTGCAGTTTAAAAAAAACATTACAAAATAAACCAGTAGCCTGTTACAGTTCACATTATAAACCCTGGTGTCCTTTTCCTGTACGCACCTTAGGAAAGGGAAGCCTGTTCAAATCAAGAGCCAAGGAGGGGTCGGGAGAGAAAAAACCCAACCAAACACACTTTCACAGCGGCCACTTCCCAAAAAGTCCCTTAACATCCATCCACCACCTGGGCCCCTGCCCCTGCCCAAGATTTTGTTCGTCTGCTCTTCTCTGCTGAAGCTGGGAGCCGGCCCGAGACACGGAAAGCAGGGGCTCCGGCTGGGCAAAGGGGATGCCTCGGCAGAGCCGACCGCTGCTGTTCGTGCATGTGTGTGTATTATATTATATATCACCCACTCGGGCAAGACTTTTCCCACATGAAGCTGCAGATTTCCTCATCACTAGCACTGATTTTTAAATTGAAGGCTTCCACTAGCGGTTCAAGCCTTAGACACACGGCAAACCCTCCCCCCACCCTATGGCAACCTATTTTCCTACCACGTCGCCCGCTCCCCGTGCTGAGCCAGGGCAGTTCTTCAGATAACCTGGGATATGGATTTGCTGACAAGAAACGCTGAGCTCTGTTGAATGACCCCTGCTAAGCTCCCAACCAAATTCAAGCTGTGCACTACATCAAAGTCCAAAACTTCACTTAAAAAGAAAATAAAAAAAGAGGGTAAAAAAAAAAAGAACTTCAGCAGAGAATGAGGTTTGGGATTTGTTTGTTTTGTTTTTCTCCTTCGTTCTGTTGTGGGAGGGGGTATGAGGCAAGAGTCCTGGTTCTGAAGTACACAACAGCAAACTTCCAACATGAAGAGATTGTCGAGGGGAGACATTGGTGTGTTGTATTGCTCCGCTTTCCCTCCTCCCCCCACCTAGTCCCCTGCCCCGGACACCCTGCAGAGTGAGAATACAATGAAACTGGTTTGTATTTATAGATATTTTACAAGGTTAAATAAGAACAACAATAATAATAATAAAAAATTGAACACTAAAATGAACAGGTTGGTTGGTTTGTTGTTTTGTTGAATTTTTTTTTTCCTCTTTTTAATTTTCTTTCCAAATGTGACCAGTGTTGCTGAGCAAGACTCAAATTACTGGTGATTTTTCCTGTGCAGCTGGCTGCTTGGTACTGGTTCAGGTAGAGTTGGAGGCTGATGCTGTAGCTACACTATTGGTCTGAACTCGTTCTCCTGCGTTAACATCTGTAAACAACAGACGAGAAGGGGAGAGAGAAAAAACAACCAGCATTACCTCCAAAACAGAGACACATTGGAAACAACAGCTATGACATTCTCCACAAGGGGAAACCCACAACTCCCACCACAACAGTGTTTCGTTAGGATGCTCTCCTGACTTCAGGGCATGCAGATGGAACAATCCAATCTGGGAAAAGATGGAAGATGGTCTTTAAGCAGGGCAAAAGCAACCTGGAGAGCCGAGGGCTGGGCTCCAGCAGGTTTTGCAGTTTGTAACACTGGCTGCACAGTGCGAAGTCACCTGTGTTACATCCCATAACCGCAGGACAAGGCACCCTGGCATTGCCAAAGCCAACACCGGTGCCTGTGGTCACTACGAGGTTTCACACTGGTGCTGAAGTTTCACATTGTTAGTCCTTCTTTTAATAAATCTGCCTGTTAGTTGTGTGAATGCACGCAGACAAGGAACGTGACAAGCCTGCTGCCCTGACAGAAACAGCTGGTGTGCCAATGTGCAATTCATGTACTTGTTGCCGGAGAAAGTCTTTCAAGTCTGCTGCTGTATTCAGTGTTGCTCAACCCAAGTGGATCTGCCACCCTCGGAACTGCTGAAGCAGATTAACATCGAGGCCTGAAGCCAGTAATGAGGTTAATGCAAGCACATGATATGTTCGAGGATCGGATCTCTGTGGTAAATGCCTCCAACACCTTCCCAGGGAGGGACAGTGCTTTATGGAGAGACAAGTCACAGGATCAAGGGAATGTGTCAAAGTGCATTCCAAGAAAACGGAGGGTTTGCAAAGAAATACCAAAAGGAAATTTATTGTAACTGTGTTTTCATAGGCCATATGCATCAGGTTATTTCCTCTAAAAAAAAATCTTAGTATTAAAGAGTTGGTAGGGGGAAAAAATGCACCAATTTCACCTGGAACCATTCTATATAGTATCTTATGAGCCAAGTCAGAAAGACTATAAGATACTTATAGATAAGGGGGTGAACACCTAAACGTGTAAAATACAGAACGGAAAAAAGGTATTTAATGAAGTTTTCTCCCAGAGATTGTCATGCATTTCACCCACTCAATTTATGTAAGATTAACTGCAAAGCTATTGATACTGCAACAGCAAAAAACATCAGAAAGATTTATTATCTCAGTACAGAAGAGGGCAGACTGGGCAAACACTGTATTCGAAGAGACACAGAAAGCGTTTATAAAAAGAAAGAACAGATTTGGTGACCTCAGCCTGGAGGGCTGTGCGACTAGCAGGAATACCAGACATGACAAAACACACCGGTGGGCTCTGGGTGTGCAGTAGCATTTCTCCATCAGAGGGGAGCTGGGCAATGCTCTACGGTCACCTGTTAGCAAAACCCCCTCCTCTTCAGCCACACTCACCTGACCACGGCCACGAACAAAGGCAATGAACTGAATCAGGGACTGCTTTGGGTTGGAAAGGACCTTAAAGAACACGCAGTCCCAATTTCCCTGCCAGGGACACCTCCGACTAGAGCAGGCTTCTCAAAGCCCCATCCAGCCTGGCCTTGAACAGCTCCAGGGGCAGCCACACCTTTTCTGGGCAGCCTGTACCAGTGCCTCACCAGTCTCATAGTAAAGAATTTCTTTCTAATATCTAATCTCAACCTACCTAGTTTCAGTGTGAACCCATTTCCCCTTGTCCTAACACCTCATGCCCTTGTAAAAAGTCCCTCTCTGGCTCTCTTGTAGGCCCCCTTTAGTCCTGGAAGCTTCCTATATGGTCTTCCCAGAGCTTTCTCTTCTCTGGGGTGAACAGTCCCAACTCTCTCAAGGGAGAGGTGCTCCAGACCTTGATAATCCTAATCACCTTCCTCTGGACTTGCTCCAGCAGGTTCACATCCTTATGCTGGTGGCCCCAGAGCTGGGCACAGCACTTCAGGTGGGGTGTCACAGACAAGAGTCGAGGGGCAGAATCATTTCTCCCCACCTGCTGCCCAAGCTGCTTTTGATGCAGCCCAGGATGCATTTGGCTTTCTGGGCTACAACTGCATGTTGTCAACTCATGTCCAACCTCTCACCAACCAACACCCCTAAATCCTCCTCCTTGCAGCTGCTCTCAATCCACTCTCTGCCCAGCCTGTATTTGTGCCTGGGGTGCCCTGACCCAGGTGCAGGACCTTGCTCTTGGTCCTGTTGAACTCGGTGAGTTTTGCACAGGCTCCCCTCAAACCTTCCAAGGTCCCTCTGGATGGCATCCCTTCCCTCCAGTCTGTCAGCCACACTGCACATGCTGGCTAGAAATGGGCAGCACTGAGTCACAAATTAAGTAACATTGACAACAGTGACAAAAATAGGAAATCAAACAACCAGCATCCAGAAACACAACTGACAAGTGGGAAGAGAAGGTGATGCCTATTTGAAAAGGAAATGCTGCAAGGAATGTGTGGGAAGAAAGACAAATCATCCTGTGGGCAGAGGATGCCAGATGACTGCCCTGGGAGTTTCTCATTCCCTTTCATCTCACCCCAAATTAATTGCATCCCCTCCTTTACAAAGGAATGACCACCATGACAAAAACAAGCTCATGCAATTAAAGCACCAAGGCAGCGTGACGACAGTACCCATGTTATGTGGGAAGCTGGCCTTGCAGGAGAGAGATGCCCTCCTACGTGGAGAATTTCCCTGAAGGAGCAATTCCCAAATCCCACATGCAAGAAGACCAAAAATTACCACAGAAATCAGAAGTGACCCAGCCAGCCAACTCTCACTATGCCTGTTCTAGATTAATTTTCAAGTATGGAGAAACTCCAGTTAATGCAACATCTGCTGGCAGTGCCTGATGTGAGCAGTCCAGCTGGAGTCTATACTGTTGGCAGAGGATTTCTCTGTATGTGTACAAAAAGTGCTTGTATTTCATTTCCTGAAATGAAATGTGTCTTTTGATCTCAATTTCCTGAAGACAGCAGAGGCTGAAATTGTTATCATTACATTGTTCCTACACAGAGATAAAGAAAAAAAATGAGGAGGGGATGGAGCTACTTCATGTAACATATGCTCCTTTTCTATCATCACTGCAACAGGGGAGTTCCTGAGAAATATGTATGTCACATGTTAAAAGAAAATAAATCAGGTGATGCAGGCCAAGAACATTTTCTTTCATTTTCACAACTATACGCAGAAGTCCTCCCAGGCTGGGACAGAGCATAGAGCAAGCTCAAGGCTGCCCTGGCTCCCAGTCTGCAAGAAAATGCACTATTTTAACATTTCAGCTCATTTGTTGACTTGACATCAACAGGACATTTGAGGAACAAAGAGGGGCTTATTCCAGCATCACCTTGCTGAAGCACCAGAAAAAGAGCACAACAGGAGTATGAGGTTCTCTGGACATTGATTTCTCCGGACATTGGTTTGTTTTTTTTTTAAATCAGTATTTGGGTCTAAGAGAAGGAAACCTAGGCCCTCAGCAATGCTGACAGAGGATTGCTGGGGAGCACAGCTAGGAGCTGGCATGCAGCTTTGTGGCACAGGACAGACGAGTGCCCAGCTTGAGGTCAGGGCAGCCTCTTTGTCCTGAGCCACCGCCTGACACCTCCGCCTGTGCAGGCAAAGAAGCGTCATCAGGGTTTAAGTGCCAGCTGCTTCCAAAAGTTCTTTCAAACAGAGGGCAAAAGCATCTCTCATCATTATAGAGAACTTCCTCTAATTCAGCTTTTCCCTCTAAGGAGTGCCTCAGATTTCTGGAGGCTACGTGACGCTCCTTAAAACACTCCTGAAAGGGAAAGACAGGGCTACAGTTCAGAGAGCGGCACAGACGCCAGCTCAGACTGAGAAAGCCCATTAGCACCGCTGACAGCATTAGCTGGGTGCATTTGTGATGCTGACAGGCTGTGCTGTTCATCTGCAAAGATACAGAAACGAAGCTACCACCAGCCTGGGAGCCCTCACAGGACAGCTGAGAAGACAAGTGGAAGGAGGAGGATAGCCTGGTTTTCCTATTGTGCTTGCCTATGGATGTAGAAATCCAGGGTCTGGGCAAACCTGGCAAAATGTGCAAATTTTATTTCTCTTGTCATGGATACATCCCTGTTCCGAGCTTGTAGAAGCCTGAGAGAATTCCTTGCCCATCTTCTCCTTGTTAAAGAATTCAAGTTTTCCAAACTTCCTTCAATGTGAATACCACAAATGCACTAAATCTTATTTCATGGAGCACAGTGGTGTTTTTCAACTACGACACACTGGCAGGTAACACCAGCTCTAATCTGTTTTGTTGCTGAAAGGTCAGGCACACCATTGCATTTGGGATTACATGGGATCAACACAGCGGGATGCCTAAGACGATGACCCCAGAATCCCTGCTGGCACAACTTCCCTATAGATGGCAATTACGCTCTTCCCATCTTAATGGTGACTAACAGAGAGGTAACTACTACTGCTGTCTGACTCAGGAAGAAAAACAGTCATACAAGCAGATATGCATTGCATTCAGCTTGGTCTGCATGCTCCCCTCTCAGATGCTGTGGCTGCAGAGTTATGAACCCATCCTCTTCCTCCTCCAGCCATCCCAGGGAATATGACTGCATTGGCATTTTTAATCAATGGCCAGTATAATTCACAGAAAGCTGGCACATCATTTCAAGCAGGGGCCAATAAATCTCATCTTTCTTTTCCTCCACTTTGCTTTAGACATGCCACTATGTCAGAGAGTTTCTCATAAATGTTTAGGAGAATTTACTAATGCCAGAGCAGCAATGCTACATGCTCCCACTGCGAAGCCAGGTTCCATTACTAGAGCAAGTACAGCTTTTTGCCTTAAGAGAAGAGGAAATTGACAACAAATGTGTTTTTTTAACACTGCTTGCTAGAGAGAGGCACAAGTTACACACTAATAATGTGAATTACATTTACATATTTGCTCTTCCCTTTATTGCTTTGAGAGCTACATTTTGCTGCATCATCGCCACTCAGAAAAGCAGTTTATGAACCCGTACTGCTTAGTCACACACACAAACATTTTGCAGAGAAGTCTCTTGCCTATCAGAATGCCCTGGGTTAGGTGGGAGACTTGTTCCCACTCTGCTTTAGCAGTTACTGAGGAACTTAACATTTACTGCTCTGGGAGGTGCAGGGGGTATAGAGAAAGAAGGGACCCCTTGTATGAAAATCTCTTGCTAAGTGTAGCATCAGCATGCAAACCACAACAGATTAAAATAACCTCAACAGGATCTAATCCTAAACATCATAACTCTGATGACTTTCCCATCACCTGCTGTGAGAAACCCACGTGAGTAAGAAATGACCAACTGCAAAAATCCAAAGCTGTCCAATACTAAACCTTATTTCACAATTTCTTTCCCATCAGCAAGGATATTATTTTTGGTTTTAAACCACAAATAGGAGGATATATCCCAGCTCAGTGCAGTGCTTGCAAACAGAAGCTTTAAAAATGTTGACATCAATAATATGGGATGGGTTGGGGTTTTTTCGGTGTGTTTTTTTTTGTTTGTTTTTTTTTTTTTTTTTTTAATACTTCACATTTAGGACTTAGCCTAATGAATTTTCTCCCTATACAAGCCTTTGAAAAGTGCTGAGGGAAAACAGTTTTCTTAACCCCATTAATTCCTCAAGACTTGTGTCTTGGTGGAGAGAACTCCTTAAAAGGCATGAAAAGGACAGGTGAAACAATATTTTTCAGAAAGGTTTAAAATAATTTTCCATGTTTGTATTTTGTAGTTTTTTTAATCACTTTTACTGCTTTATGTCTTTTCTCACTTGTTGTTGAGCAACAGATGCACGTAAGAGGGAAACAGAGAACATTACTATTTGCAAAATATCGCCAAGTGTATGAAACAAACATATTAAATTTGAAAATAGCCGTTTTGCATTCTCCTGAATTCAGAGTACATAAATGGTACAAGTTGTGTATTTAATCTACTGCTACTACAATTTCAGAGAGAAATCTCATATTTCAAACCTGAGTGCATCTGCCCCAGAGTATGAAAATGCTCTCTGTATGGCACCGGCTGGACCAAGTACATCAAATATCAGGTAACTGTCCGGCACATCAACCAGCAAATGTTTTCCTGCACGTTTCAAGAGTAGCTTTTGGGTCAGGTCTTCTCCTTATCAGCTATCCTATGCAAAGGAAGTGTCCTGCACGCTAAAAGGGCTGACAGCCCTTGTGGGCTGGGGCTGATGTGCATGCAGGACATGTGGAAGCACACCTGTTTTGCAGCCTGCCTTTGGTTGCCCAAGCCCCAAGACAGACTCTGGTGTGCTGACTCAGGGCTGACTCAGAGGAAGAATGCCATGCACTGAATCACCTCTGCCACATCCTGCAGCACCTGGGAGTTTCTTTGGGACTCTCCCAACTGGTATTACCAGGCTTAAAGCTTTCACTGGAAACAGAATACAATATGGAGTGGCTAAAGGCCAACAGTGAGTTTTTAAAAGGTTTCTGACAGCAACCTGAGAGAGCAGGAGGCAAACAAAAAATTCACTTAGTGCTGGCCAAACCCCAAGAACATCTGCCTAGTGCCCGAAGATGACACAAGCAAACTCAGAAGGAAGCAACTGCAACTACTAAGATGAGGCAGTGAGCATGCTGACTGAACTCCCTAACTAGACTTTTAGATGCCAATGCCCTTAGGGAAAAATCCTCTCCATCCACACTACACAGAGGCCCCATGCTCTGAGCTGGGGATCAGCTGATTCTTTTCTTTCTAGGCATTGCAAACTCATGCACCAACTCAGTGTAATTTCAGAATGGCTGAGAGCACAGAAATTAGGCGCAAACCAATCCACAAGGATTGCTAAAGAACAGGTGAGATAGTGACTTTCTTTTTTTTAATAGTGGAAGTCCGAGTGAGAAGGACCAACAAATTAAGCAATCAAATGCAAGCTGGAGCGCCCTGGGCTGGGATTTGGGTTGGTGACCACAGCAAGCACCCAAATGACCACCTAGCAAGACCAAGGTTCAAGTGATACTGAAACAATCCCCTCCTCCCTGTTCACTTTGTGGGCCAAGGTGGCTCGTGGGCCTCAGCAGAGGGAAGGTGCCTGGGCAGCTGGAGCGAGGGTGGGGAGGAAGGCAGGCAGTTGCATGTTCTCACCTGAGGCCGCTGTAGCATTTGTAGGGGTTGAAGCAGCTGCTTGGTTCCGGGCATGAGCAGGGATGAGGATCGAAGCCAGAGATGGGTTACTTGACAGTTCTGGAGGGGAGGTGGAACAAACAAAGTTAGCTCATCATCCACAAAGTGCTCCACATGCAGGATCTGCTCCTAGGGTTTCCCCCTGTAACAGCACCTCAGGTGAAACACATGCCCGTACAGCCCAAGGTCACATTACATTTTCTTCTTTGCCAACCAGCGAGAGGAAATTTTTCAGCGATATTTAGCAAGGCAGTCTCCAGAGCAAGACTGCCAAAACTACAGATAGTGGTGCAAAGGAGTAATTTCCTAGAGAAAGACAGTGGCTTGGGAGTGAGCAAAGAATCAGCCAAGCCTGTACCTTGTCAATGGTACTGATAATGCTGTTTCCTTCTGAGCACTGGAGAAGGATCCCCTTCTTCACAAGCCCACCTGCAATCAGTCTCAGGGAGAAGGCTGATAACAGTGGTGCTGCTTTGGGCACTGGTTCAGCAAGCAAGCAGCTGCAACAGTTGCTCCAAGAGCTTCAGGGATTAGTTCTTTGGCTCACTCAAGCATCATTTTTTCTCAAGGACCCAGGAACCCAAGACCAATCTCTCACAGCAGTCTCCTTGAGAGAGGCCAAGAAGAGGTAACGTATCCTTTAAAAGGACAGGGAAAGGCAAAGGGAATTGGTCAGCTGGGCAATTTAAATGGACAACAAAATGATGCAATCATTAGAAGACATTAACCAGGGAAAAAATAGCCATGTCTTTTAGGCTCCAAATCTAATATAGCTTCAGTATGTATCAGAACAAAAAATAGGCATCTTACAGCCACAACTGTGGGAGGATTAAGGGCAACACATTGCCAAGAAATGACAATCTTCTGGCACCCTTTCAAGAGAATCTAGTGCCTCACAGAAGGTGGGACTGAGCCGAGACAAGACAGGTCCTGTTTGTTTCAGAAACAGGAGTGACTGGCTGTCTCCTGAGAAAGCAACATCCGGTAAAAAGGATGTGAACAGTCACCTCACGGAAGGAGACTGATGACTTTTGGAGCTTCAGGAGGTCATCTGGTGGAGAAATGAGAACAGGAGAATAGACAGCTTTTTACGCAAGACCTCCAGATAGCACAGGCTGTACAGAAACCCAGCCAAATTGTGGCATGGATTCAGTAAGGGGGTTTTGGACACGGTCTCAAATTATTTGGGCTCATTTTTAAGAGGCTATTGCTTTTCTTTCATGCTAGCTTAAAACTCAGGGCCTAAAGGGAGCAGCAGTCCACTTCCTGACTTTTTTTTTTCTCTGCTGTTACATTAGGTTTCATTACTGCTGGGAGGGCAAGAGTCAGAAGATTCCCCCGATTACAAGCCTCTCATTACTACACATTTCAAGACAGTTTTAGCACTTATGAATGCAAGCAGGTTGCTACACTACCTGCAACTCATCTAATCTATCTTGTAATACTCCATTCTGGTCCAAGCAGACCTAGCTAGTCCTTCTAGAAAGCCTCAGTACCCACAGCACTTGTACAAATACAAAATCCTCAATTCATGTGGGAGTGATTAATATTCATAATGTTCTGCAGAATTTGTGGATCTCCATTTTAAATGGAAAAATAAACTGAAGAAACATGAATCCTTAAGTGTCAAAGTGGAGACCAGTTATAAACCTATACTTCAATACTATCTTGGGTCTTAGCTGCTTTGTGCTAGAAGATGTTGCTCCCTTAGTATTTTTTCCAAATCTGTTTCTCAAATCTGTTTTAACTGGCAACCTACTCTTTACATTGCTCTTTTGAAAGTTTCTATCCCTGCATTATTTTCTGCTCATCGCTTGAAACAATACGGGGCTGTGATCCAAACAAAAGCAGAACTAAACCAAGGAAACCCCATGACACTTGCTACCTTCCGGTGCTGCATGGTGCCTCGAGGTGCAGCTACAGACTGTCAGTGTTGCTGTGGCCCAAGAACCAGTTGATCAGAGAGAACAACGCCCTTGAAAGGGCGCTTTGACCCCCTTTTCATTCCTCTCTCATCTAATGTTGTCAGAACACCTCCTTTCGTATTGTGGCAACAGTAATGGCTTTTTGTTGTGTTTAATGCAAGTGCAATCATTTCTCTGAAGCTACCTTAAGGAACTTTTACAGAGACTGGAAGACTGACCTTGTTCCCTTCTCAAACCTCACATTATCTTTCTTGGTATGAAGTTTCTTAAATTCAGCATACTCTGCATGTCTTGAACTTAAGAGGAGCAGGCCAATTCAGAGGAGATACAAACAAAGTCTAAGTGAACTCTCTTGGTTGAAGCTTAGTAGCAGCTTTGCTTGAGAACTTGTTTGAATTTTTGCTATAATGTATTTTTGCACCTATCCCATCTGTAAGGATGAGACATGGCAATACTGTGGAGAAAGCTCAACCTGTGATTACCTGCAGTCTACAAAATACTGAGCATCTCTGTCCTTAGTGATTTTCCCCACATTGTATTTGGGCAGGGTGTTCAACTTCAGGCTGGTTATGGAAACCAAATGTGCAGCTCGAGGCTGGCTTAATTACAACCAATAGAGCTGCAAGAAGGTACTGTGGTCAAGGTGATCCAGACAAAGTTTTCAATATCATGATGTGAACAGAGCAGCTGTCACAATTCATTTATGAGACCCAACCCCCATCCATATCAGCTGGGAGAACACCCTTTCTGCTGATCAAATCAAACCATTTGCAGCCACTTAACATCTCCAAAAAGGAGCAGGAATGAAAATGTCCAGTTTTACTAGAAGACCAGATCAACTTCATTCCCCAAACACAAGAAAATGCCTAGTGTTGGGAAACAGCACCGTGTTCTTTTTCAGTATTATTATACTTGATATATCAACACTCCACGAATTCCCTGGAAAAATTATTCTTGTACCGTGGGGTTTTTTTGCTCACAAGAACAAACGTCTCATTATATACACACACAAATATATATATCTCTCTAAATAAAAGAAAATTAAAGGTCACAGGCTAGGGTCATTAAAATATAAACAAACAAAAATCCCAATGCACTATCCCTTCAGTAAAAAAAAAGTAATTTATCTTTGAGAAGTGTGATAACCATTCCTAAGTGCTGAATCACTGAAAGAATTTTTGAGTTTTCAATGGCCAACAATGGAGTCACATTAACTTTTGTGATGCAGCACAATTGCTGACATGTTACAAGCAGTTTAGGAAATGGCACTCATTTCACAGACTATTTGAAAATTTGGCTTCTAAGAGAAAAATTGCTTTTTGTCTTGCAGATCTAAAAGCCTAACTGAATTGTAGCTCTGTGGCTGCAATAGTAGAGATACTTCCTTAGCCAAAATAACTTTTTCAAAACCCAATTAGCATATAATATTAGCTTAATTTAAGAGAAACTTACAGGCAAGACATTACAAATGACCAGACAATGCTCTCTTCAACAGACCTTATCTCTAAGATAAACACCCCCACGCCCCACAACTACAGCTGGCTGCCAAAGACCATGATCTTGATCTTCCATATACCCTCACTGCTCTTTTTCTAGACTCCATCTGAGCAGCATCAGTGCCCACGTCAGCAGATTTGGTGTGATGTTTAATTTCTTTTTGAAAATCAATCCAATGTCTTAATGGTCACATTTATCTTGTCATTTCTAACAGTTTTGCCTTCAAGCCCTCTGCAGTCACCTCCTACTTCATGAGTTTCAGGCAACTGGACACAGCCAAATCAAACACTTCTAGAACTTAATATTGCCTGTTGAAAACAAATGCTATTTCAAACGAAATTGTCTTTCATTACTTATTAAATTACCACAGATGACTTAAGATGACTCATTATCCATCTAATGACCTGATATGTTTCCCAGTTGGGATTTCTGCTCTGGAGCAGCCAATTTGATGAAACCTTGCACAGTAAAGACCAGAGAACAAGGACTGAACAGCAGTCACAGGAGAAGCAAAAGCTTCTTGTATATCTTAAATTCACAGTCAGGACTGCCGTAATACATTTATCAGCTACAAAGTTCTTCAAATCACTGCACTAAGCAATGCATTTAGGTGTTTAAAAACAACTCTGGTTTGGTTTTTTTTTGAGTTTAACTGGTCACCTGCAACAGAGCTTTTTTGGAAATGCGTTAATGATCAGCCTGTGTCCTGCCCTCCCCTTATAGATGGTAAAACTGGCACATGTAGATGACAGACAGAAATTTGCTTTTTTTATCTTAAGGAAATTGCTCCACAGGAACTGTTTTCTCTTACCATTCCCAGGACTCGCTGTGTGAGGGAGGGCACATCACCTCCTCAGGATGGCAAAACAAGAGCTTTAAATGTGCTTGAGCATTAGGGTAGCTTATCCAGCAGCTTCCACACTACCTGAGGGGAACCAGGGACACACTCCCAATATACACATCTGTTTTTCCCCTAAGAAAAACACTTTTGAATTCATTCACTAAGGAGCTTTCCAAACTCTTTTTAAAAACCTTGTTTTCACCAAGAAGATAAGTTCAATCTTACTGTCATCATGAAACAATTAATCAATACTTTCAACAAGAAAAAAACCAGGACCTAATCCTAAACTGTAGGATTAAGTGTAGGGGTGAAGCTGTATTAAGATACTGGGATCAAAACTATTTTAGCTACTGAAGATGGCCTTAGAGGGGCAAAACAAAAGGCAGGCCAGGAATACAAGGAAGCACTTGTAATGTAACTACTAAATTTCTAACAGATGCAGAAATCAGCACAGAGGACAGTGATCTGGAAGCACAAGCTATTTACCTGACCACTTTAATATGTTTGCGTCATAAATGGCCTATTTAAAAAAAAAAAAAAAAGGCTCCACAAGCTGAAGGAGAAACCTTTTGGCAGAGGGGCACGGCATGCACTAAAGAGTTCGAAAAATGACACTGATGCTAACTGGGCAAAAAGGTATTTTAAACTTTCAACAGAAAATGCATACAGAACTATTCTTGCTCAAAGGGCGAGAGAGTTGGCAGCTAGTAACTTAAAGAAAAACAACAGAAAAAGTGCTCCAAAATTAATTACTAGCATATTTGTATGCCGTACTTCTCACATGTTCTGTCTTGGCAGGCAAAACTATTCTGGGGGGTATCAGTTTTACATTTCTGATTTCTGTAGAAAAAAACAGATGAATGGTTTTAAAATCTGACACCAGCCTGGCTTCAAATAAGAAAGTTAGTTGTACATTTATTTTTACAGTTTCTACATGACTGAGTCAGTGTAATGCCAGATGAACTGTACAGCATTTAAACTCTGGACAGTAAAGCATCTGTATTTATCTTGCATTCAGAACCAAAATGGGCAGCAACACTACAAACCTCCCTGCCAAACCTAACATGCATTACTACTTGGCTATGGTGTTTCAGGTATGAAGAAGCAGGACCATCTCCAAATGATATTCTAACCTGCATGGTCCACTGACTGTGATATTTCACACAAAGCAGACTGAGCTATTCATATTCATACTCTGCAGACACAAGCTATAAGCATGTAATACTCCTGATGCAATCCAGTAACAACCATCCTCAGTACCTCAGCAAAACTGATTTGGAGGAACCAAGACTCTGAAAATCCTGTAACTTCAAGATCCTTTCCTCTCTTTTTGAAATGGACAGCTGGTTATGCAACTATTTAATAAACTTAGCACCACTCAAAGATTTTTACTTCCCAAGGAGTAACATCTGCATTACAACCAACATTTATCCCGCTGCTTCCTCCTAAAGAAGGGATCCTTCAACGCTCTCAGGCTACCTTGAGTGGTGAAATTGAAGAGTGCAGGTTTATCTCGCCCGTTTGGTAACTTGACGTTTGGGTCCCGTAGTTCATCGAAGAAAGAGTGCGCGCAGGCCTCCAGGGGAGTCAGGCGGGCCGTGGGGGTGTACTCCAGCAGGCGGCTACATAGCGCAATTGCTTCGGGGGGAGTGCGGGGCCGGAAGACCTGCGAGGACAACAAGAAAACAAGCAAGGAGAAACGCGTTGTCTGGCTAGGTCTCGTCTCTTTGTTGACCAGAAGCAAGTCAGAGCAATTAAACCTCTCACTGCCCAGCAAGCTGGAACAAACTTGCGCTTTGTGCTAATCAAAGTCCTGCAGTAAGTGTGGGAAAATCCATTCCTGGGGTTGAGAAAGGGTTAATTGCAACGCCTTGCACTAGAGTGAAGGTGCAATGCCAGCAAGAGACTTCATGAGAGCGCACTCAGAAAAACAACTTTGAGAATGAAGGGGAAACTCATTCAAAAATCATGACAAACACACACAGGTGCTACCAGCCATGCATATGGGGTGGAGTGAAGGTGGGGAAGAAGGTTCAAATGAGCAGGATTCACTGAATGTAAAAATATAATACAGCCCCCACTACGGTTTTGGGTTGGGGTTTTTCTGGCTAGTGAAAGAAGTCTTACTAACATGGACTTTTGCAGGCAGGCAGGTCAGACTGTTGCTATGGAGGCTGCTGTTCAGCTTTGGAGAACAACAACGAAAGCACGGGTGGGGTGCAGGAAATGTCTAGCTCCAATTTGCAAGTTACTCCCTCTGTGACCTTATTCTGGCAAGCTACTTCCATAAGTTTATAGGGATAATTCCTGCACATTTGGTATTTGTAAGGACAGCTGAAAATTGCGTCAAGAAAACCAACTATTTTTAGTCTAACAGATTTTTACTTTGAGTGATTACAAAAAGCAGTTCTTCACTGCAGCTCTGTTTTAAACCTCTACCCACTGCTAACCACACTCTCCATACTCCTTTCTCATTCTTTATATGCAAACTAGGAGTTAATCATGTATATGACCTGAACGGCCTCCTCAAGCACTTGTCTCTTGCTGTGTTGCAGGTAAAATGCAATTTGGGGTAAAGGGAGTAGGGTGGGCGGGAGTGTTAAGTTCTGATGCCAGCATTTTTGGTAAAAATTGAGGTAATCCAAAATGCCTTTGTACCAGTGCAGGTGAACACAAGCCACACAGCACCAAGGAGAAAAAAAAAAAGAAAAAAATCAGTGCATGACATGCTAGTTAATCACAGATGAGAAACTTGCACAGGCACTCCTTTAGTAGGTTTTAAACCAGGCATATATGCTCTCTTGAATGAGATTCAAACAAAAGCCAAGTTCTGCACGGACTGAAATTTCCTGTCCTTGGTACCCAGCTGCGCCAGCAGCACTGGGTTTGCTGCAGTGTATGCTGTGCTAACTAACTTGTGTGGCAAGGAATCCTGACCAGGGGAGTCAAGGAGCCATGTACAGGAAGAGCTGGCTTTATTCCTACTACCAGGTTATTGCAAAACAAACTGCAAAAGTTTTTACACGAGGCCTATAACGACAAAAAGAAAGGCTTTAGTTTAACACTGCTGGCAGAGAACTTGTACTGACCACTGTATTACCACTGTAGGGCCACCTGAAGAGGCAGCAGAAGCTGCTTTGTGTCCACTGCCTGCAGAGCTTGGATTGTTGACCACAGCACACAGTGGATGCAATTATTACTCCCAAGTCACAGCCTGACCACAACAAAATCCAAGACTGTCTCCAGTTTTTTAAAAAAAAGCTTTCTGGCTTCCCCCCACCTCCCCAAGGTAAGTAGCACAAATGTGTATGTCTTGAGGTAAACCCACAGAAGTGAAGTTGCTCTGAATTTAATGTGAGGTAAAATTACTGAGGTCTCCCTCATGCACCTTCACAGTGGTATTTTAACAAGTTTGATTTATCACAGCTTGAAACCGTAGTACTTCACTCTTAGCTGTGTTTTTCTCCTCAGTACAGCTCACATATAAGCCACTATAAAGATTTTAAAAAGAAAACCATTTTATTTCCTTACGGTAAAGATGACAAGCCCTTATATTGAGAAAATTAGTAGGTAGACAGTCACAAATCTGACATATGTTAAAGGAGTACTTGCTTGTCCACTCAAACTCCTCATTTTCAAGTCCTTGAAACCCTAACATGTTTGCTAAACCCTGTTATGAACTGCTCAGCCTGCCTTGGGATCTGGAATTAGTCATTTCGGGTAGGCAGTTCGCAAAGTCTGCTCTAACTGCTTCAAACCAGGAAGGGGGGGGGAAATATATATACTAGGAGGCCTCACATGGCCTTCCCCTGTAGCAAGTGGTGACTAACACATGAAGCAAGTTACAGGTCTGTGCCCATCTCATCTCTCTATCAGCTCGTGTTACATTCACCTGGCTGCTGCCTCAAGGATGCACTTTGAACTCAGTTATTCCACTTCTAGCATTTCTCTCCTTTTTTTTCAAGGCTAGGCCTAGTAATTTGAAAAAATGTTTAAGTACATACCCGTACTCCTGAGGTGAAATGTCCTGTTCCTGACGAGTCCTAAAGATGATAATGCAGTGAAATAATCCAAACAGGGGGAGTCAATCCAAAAGAGAATAGTCCAGCAAGGAAAAATATAGCCAATATTATAAGAAATCCATGGTGTGGGGGACATAGTAAATGTTTATACAATTAGAAACTTTAAACATCAGTCTCCATAGCAGCAAGTCCAACTTCACCACAGTGTATGCCAAAAAATCGATTGTGCAATGGTGAGGCATAGTATAGAAACATTTCTATATGAAATTTATGTTCCAATGCCAGTGCATTTACTAAAAAAATAAAAAAAATTGAAATCAAAACTCTAACTTGAACTAAAAGAGTAATTGAAATTCCCATAATAAAGAATTTTCAGTCCTTGGTCCTGGATATAAACGTCCACAGAACCAAGTGGCCGGATTAGTTTGTCTCCAAAGATGCATCCCACTTGTAAATCTGTCCCAGACACACAATGTAAACTTTTGGATGGTTTTGGGTTTTTGTCAAAAAACCCCAAATCCCTAGCAATTTGTAATTTGTGCTGAAGATGAAGTAAAAATCCAAGATCTATACTTTAAATTTGGATATTTTAATTTGTGTGCACTACGAGTACCTCAGGCCGCCGCGGATTATTCTCCATTTTGGATTGACTTCCCCCTCCACTGGATTTTGTTTGCTGGCATTATCTCTTTAGGATTCTTCAGGAACTGGACGTACCACCTCAGGAGTGCGGGTATGGACTGAATTTCTCTCTACTGCGGGTTTATTCCCCCTCATACCCGTCGCACCCATTACTTAAGAAATTTTTTCTCCTCAATTTGTCCCCTCCCACCTCCCTTTTGAATAACGCCCTAAGAAATAAAAGCAAAGCCCTCTACGGTCTTTTAGCTCTTCCCATTCAGCAAAGTTCCCCTGGGAAAGCTGCCCAATTCACCCACCGAGAACTACACGAGCAGCTGCCGCCCACGGCAATGGCTACGCCAGCACTTCCATGCCACGGGGCACCGACGCCAAGGCAATGCTGGGCTGATGCTCCGTGGTGGGAAGGGGCAGGAGGATGGACAGACAGTGGGACTTGTGAGCCGTGAAGCCCCTCGCACATACGTCTCAGCAGGAGTTTAAAGTCTCTGTAGTTCTCAGTGAGGGAATCAATTTAGTAAATAATCCGCGGATTATTTTTAGTCTGCGGACTAAAATTTAGTGCACGGACTAAAATCCGGCCCATCGGAGCAAAAGTCTGTCTCGGTCTAAAATACATTTGGGTGAAAGCAAAAGAAAAAAAACAGAAAAAAAAAAGGAAAGTAAAAAGAGAAAGGAAAAAAAAAGGAAAAAAAGCTAAGTGCACAAAGTGTTTGGGTAGACTAACATTTAGTATGCAGACTAAATACGGCCGGGCAAAAGGCACAGCAAGTCCACAAACAAAATAAAAACCAAAAATAAAACACTGACAGGAACTTTTAAAGCAATCAGATACTACCCCACCGGCGCAGCAATTCATTTTTCTAAAATGAAACAAGACCTTGTGTAAGGCTATTTGTCCACAGGAGGGACCGAAGGCTCAAGTTTTCATTTTAAAAAATGAACCTGTTTTGGAGATAAACAAATGCAAAAAAAAGGCTTTACATACAATATTCTTCAAGAAAAATTTGCACTTGAATAACTCAAAACCTCTTGTTTCTGCAAAGCAAATGAATTTCAGGCTGAGACCCAGGTTGCTGTTTTTTTCTTTGGGGTTTTTTTTGGATGAGTTACAAAAATCTCTGGATGATCATGTCAAATGGAAATGCTGACTCATCCAAAGCCACAGCTTTTGGTGCTTTTGTTGGTTTTTCCCTCCCCCTTTCAGATCCCAATAAATCTATACCTCACCAAAAAGCTGAGGGACCAGTGCGTGTCGTTTCTTTGTTCAGGCATGCTAGTGATGCTCAAATACCGACAGACCATAAGAGTGAGTCAGCAAGGCCTGACACACTCCTCTCTCCTTCCTAAGTTGAACTGCTATCAATACAAATTTTTTTTTTATGCTACGCCCCCTTCCTTTTTCTGAAACTACCACCTTCTTCAACATTTCAGGCTTAAGTGCCCCTGGTGCACTACACAGCTCTCATCCCCAAGAGACTTCAATTCAGATGAAGGCTTTGTGCACTAGTAGAGCAGTCACATTTTATCTTACTAATTTGAAATAGTTCCTACCAGTGTAGTGGAATTTACGCCCCTTCTGAATTTTATTTTTCTGCACATATGGAAAGATGAAAGAAAAAGGATGGAAAGCACAGAATTCTCCTATTTCACTTCACTCACATCAGCATTCAGTTCTCAAATAAAACCACATGGGGCAAGAGCTAAGTATTGTTTCAACAGAATGGTTGCTCTGACTTTCAATTCATTGACATTCCTCAAACAGACTTTCCATGCACAACACGAGCTCCATCATCTTGACGTAATTAAGCCCCAAAGCCAAAGCTTCACAATGTGACACCAAGGTGCTCTTCTAGCCAGTGTGTTAAAAGACATGATTTCATGCCATCAACCACTGTGTGTTTTGCATGCAGATTGTGAATACTGCCCGCATGCTGTGCTACCTAAGAGAGCAGAGGCTTAGGAAAATGACATCTGTTGCTAAAGCATCAAGTTTGTGACACCATGGTTAAAAATTTCCTCACCAGCTTCAGACTCACACGCTTTGCCAAGAACCACCCACACCACCGATTCAAGGCTGACAGTCTTTGCACATCCTTTCAGTTTGTAAGCACATTTTTTATTGCACATGAACATTAGGTAAGAGAGAAAGCTCCTCCCTTCAACCAAAAGCTTGTACTGTTTACAAGCCAAGCAATCAATGTAGAACATAACCCTCAAATCAACTTTTAAAAAATGCTATCATACAATACGGTTACTATGAAGCAACATTTTCATCACCCAAGTTTAACACAATAAGGCTCATGAGAAATACATTCACAAACAAAAGGAGAGGGAAGACACACGCAAGACAGCAATGTATGCACTGAGCTCTACCTGACACAAAAACCCCCAAGGCTGCATCTGAAGCTCTTGGGACTAGTCTTGTTCCAAATGCCTGAGAATTTCAGCATGAGATTTCTGAAATATGCCTTTTGGCTATTTTGAAGTATGTAAAACTCAGGTGATAAAAAACAGAGGTTAAAAGATGTCCACAAAAGAGGCACTGGAGATATTTTAAAATATATATAAGCTCCCCAACTTCCTTCTCCAATTAAGTCCCTCTACGTTTTTTATAAAAGCACCTCAGAAATCGTAAACGCCTGATTAGTCAAGAGTTCCTGTCTGATGGCACTTAGACAGGGAAAAATGAAGTAAAGACAGAAGGGTTAAGTGGCTTACAAATGAGCCAACACAGAACTGGGAACAGGACCAGGAACCTGTCTTCAAAGCTACTTCTTGAGACCACACACTTTTTACTGGGCTCCTTCCATTGAGGACCCTGTGGAGACAGAATGAGCTCGTGTTTATTACCCAGTGCATGTGCTCTGCTTCTATCGAGCTCCAAAGGAAGGCAACAAAGCTAAGAGGAACAAAACAGCTCCTCTTCTTCGGAGAAGAGAGCCCCCAAAACTGTATGTCAGTGCTCTCAACCTCGCTGGGACAGCTGCTATGAACAGCCTAGACAGATGTGTTGCAGTGGGATGGCTAAACAGATGGTACTCTGCAACAGACATGTTAAACTCAGCATTTGATTTCTGTAGTTGCACTGATGGAAATCCTTTCTTAATGTTGCATTAGTGCTCACTCATTTACTGTTAGGCAGTACTTTCTTTACTGCATGTGAATTGGTTGGGCAGAGGCAGGGCAATTTACCACCCAGCAAACCTGGCCTCTTTTTAAGCCATATAAGAGATTTACACTGTCAAAAACCATTGCTGCTGCAAAAGGAGCTGGCAAATATGAACTTGCCAGGAAAGCTTTTTTTTTCTTTTACGTTAGCCTCCAGCAGAGCTGTTTTCACTCTTCACTGGTGAGATCGTTACACATCAAGGGAAAAACAGAGCTGTACTCTTTAGAAAGAGGTCAGGGCAGAGTTTCACAACAGGCATAAATCAAGTCCAGTTCATGCTGGAAATGAGAGTTCTGCTCTTTTGGACATGCAGGTCTGCCCTGGTCCCTTGTCCCAACATCGGCAGTCTGGACAGAATGGTCAGTCAGGTAAAGGAAATTGATCCAAATCCTGAACAAGTGTTTTTCAAGAGGTTTTTACTACCACACAAAGCATAATGCATTTCAGAAATATGCAGGTGGGAGGTGGAGAACTGACCGAGCTCCACGATGCCAATTACGGAACTGCAACCAAAGAAACATCTCATCCTCACCGCATCTTTGTTCCTCTACAAAAGAGCAGACTTAAATCTCAGAAAGAAGAGTTCATACTTTCATCTTGAATCCAAATCCAAGTCCACTTGCAAGATTTCTGACAAAAGAGTTTTCACTTTCTTTTGTCATCAGTTATAATTCAAAGTGACAAAATGAGCTGTCTGTTTATCCATTTTACTGTCTGGTATTCTTCCTTGAATCTACAGTATGAGCAGTCACTTTGGAAGGATTACAAGCAAAACAATCTGCTTAAAAACTAGACAAGAACAAGGAGAGCAGGAGTAGGACAGGATGAAGACATAAAACCTATTCTGGAGGGTGGAAAAACATGTTCATGAGAGAGACCAGGCTCTACATCCCAGTCCCAGAGTGTGGGGAAGACAACAGGACTGTCTGCTTCAAGCATAGAAATATTCAGAAACATTCAAGGTAAAGTGATTAGTATGGAAAAAAATATATACAGAACGCACATGCACACAAGAGGATATCAAGACTAAAATATTAGGCAAGTATTTTATAGTATTAGCAGAAATTACTTCATAATATAGACAGAAATATGAATTCTAAAGTCAATATCCAAAGCTATTGTTTAGCACAACCAACTGTGGTTCTGCAGAACTTCAGCTGCAGCCACAATTGGCCAACAGTTTTGGAAAAGTGCCAGAAGGGATGAGCTGGAATTTGAAGACTCATCTTAGACACTGTTTTCCTATGCTATAACCATTTGGCTTAAAGACACAGACAAAAACCCAATTTGAACAGTACAAATAATGAAAAAGCCCCTAAAACAAAACGGAAGTGCTTACAAAGTTGGGAGGGGGATCCTGCCCAAATCTCCCACAAGTTTATTATGACGGCAAAGTGATGCAGAGAAAAGTCCACGTGTATTCACCCACAAGAGTGCGCAACAGAGGGGCAGAGATGCTCAAACTAATCTAAGCATGATAGTTTTTCTCCCTGTCTCTTCTACTGTCAGGCAAATGACTCCCGTCTTTTTCCAACTCAACACTGACTTGGAAATTATTATTCAGATGACAGCTAAGTACAGACTTGTAGATGGTGAATACAGCCATTCTCTTGAGTATACTCAAATTGATCTCACCAAAAATATATTTAAAAAAATACCTGCATGTTTGAAAAATCTTGCAAGGACTTTCAGAACAGGAGAAACAAAGGTAACCAAACCACAGCACATTGAAGAGAGTCACTGTCCATTTTTAAGAGCTGCCTGCAGTAGAAACTGTTTCTATGTCTATACAATGGAGACAAGGCAGAGGTTATGATTAAGTAAACTGCCTTTGTTGTTACAACTTGTATTGTTCTGCCATCACAAAACATGGGCATATAGATGCATACATGTATTCCATTATCTTGTCATTATACTGGCATATGTGGCAGTATCCTTGGGTGGGGAAAGAAAAAATCCAAGAGAGTCATTTTCCCCAAACAGAAAGGGCTTAAACTACATAATTCTGTTACATTTACTACAATCTTAATGAGATTTACTAGCTAGATGCAAGAGTAAAGGCACAATGTCACAGTTGGACATTTTATATATTTCTGGAAGTTATCACAGCACTGCCTTTGTTTTTCATTACCCCAGGGATCTGAGACCTGAAGGTAGCATCTGAGTAATGCCAGGATAAAGGGCAGCTGTAATGGGGCCATGGTAAGCAACACCAATCTACTACTTATGAAGAATGCCCTTAGACCTTTTGTTGGCTGTCCCACTGTCCCCCCCCGCTGCAAAAAGGGCCAAAAGATTCACAGAAAACTAATCACCAAAGCTGAACTTCAACAGCCCTGTGATTTACAGTCTTGCACTTGATCCTGGATTTCCTCCTTGGCTTTCCAGTCAGTGTTATACGGTATAGATGAAGCTTAGTCAGAAGAACAGAAACAAGTATAAAGATGAGTAGCACAGATCAGACTGCACTTCTAGGAAGAAAGAAGGCTCAAGGAGCTGAGGTGGCTGAAAGACACAGAAGCGAAGCTATGACCCAGTAAAAACAACAGCAGCAAATATCCAGAAAGAGTAGTAACTTTCATTTTATGAGCTGACACAACTGGAAAAAATGGACCAGTTTTCCAACCCAAGATACCCCTGAAGACGTAACTCTGTGTTTAGAAGCCTACCTATTCTTTTCTGACTGTTTTCAGTCAGCCATATTCACATCCCTGCAAAACACTGCTTCTCTTACAGCAGGAAGCCACTTACTTCACAGACCAAAGCAGACAAGCTGTAGGATGCACCTCCATGAATACAAAATATTCTATATGAAGTGAAAATTAGAGGAGGTTTAGATGAAAAGAACATTTAAGTTACTAAACACACTGGTATTCTGAAAAGGACTTCCCCTGCCAAAGCACCAAAATGTCCTGGATTCCTCCTGTTGAGGCTGGGGTTGTAGGGGTAGGTGACAGAGGAAAAGAGGGAAGCCCTGTTTCTGAAGAATGGTTTGAGAGATTCCTGGAAAGTTCAGATTCTCTTTTCTTTTGCTAGCCAGGGACATGTTGAACTTCCATTGTCAGGTGCCCCATGCGTGTAAACTGGGATAAAAACACACACATGCTTGGCCAACACAAAACTATACTGGAGATGAGAGAGAGGCCTCTGTAAGTTTTGTAATGGGAGACTCCAACTCTTAAGTTGCAGATTTACTTCAATCTCAAATTGTCAACAAATTGAAAAATCAGTCTGAGAACAGTTTTCACTGCAAACTCATACTATTGCTGCAGCATAGAAAATACTTTTTAGAGTGTCAGATTTCTCTCATAATTTAAGAAGGAAGGTATCAATACTGTATTAGGATAATACCAATCCATTTCTACTGAAAAGCCTAAGATATATCTATGAAGTTAGGCTTCAAACATCCATAAAACTTGTGCTCAAAATTCCAATTTTAGCTCCAGATGTATTGAATCTGAAAAACATTCTTCCTTCATAGAAGGAAAACCCAGAATATATTACATCACACTAGAGCACCAGCCACCGTTCTTCTTCACAAGTAGGTAGCAGCAAGGGTAGCAGATTACACATCATCACAGCAATACTGTAGGAAAGTAACATATCTGTGCCTCCCAGAAATGCCTAAGAGAGCAGACCAGAACCAGATACATCCAATGCAAGTCAGCACCACAGAATTTCAGATACAACCTAGAGGTACTACAGCTTCCAAAGAGAATTCTTAATTACCATCTATGCACACTTTTGTAGACCAAGGAAGTTCCCTGCAAACAAGACCCTATTTTTGTATAGATTACTGGCCTGGAAACAACCAGTTCCAGACTACATAGAGACATCCACTGGGGACCTCGACTAAAAACAAAACCAACTAACTCCAGGCAGAGCCTACAAACCCAACTTTGACAAATACCCATGTTCTATTAAACAGCACAAGACAAGGAGAATGCTCTTATGTCTAAGAGCTTACAGCAGGGAGTGACTATATTCTCAGCAGTTCTCTTTCAAACATGCTGAAAGTAGCTGCCTAGAAGTTACTTCACACATACAAAAAAATCCTTCCTTCTGCCAAGTCCTCTGGTCACAACTATTCAACAAAAATAACCACCTTCTATCTATTGTCATCTTCAGTAATTCTTCAGCTTAGATGGCAAAGATTTGTGCTTCTGAAGCAAGTTCAAGTCCTGTTGGCAACTAGCTGTAGCAGTCTAGTTACATACACAGTTGTAACAAAAAACCACAAACAAGCAACATTATCACTTTCACTTCTTCAGTCACTCCTGTTTTTTCAGAGCCAAAGGTCTGAAAATGTTTTTTTCACTATTCAATTCTAAGATAGAGGAGCTCTGAGAGGATTCCCTTCATGCCCACTGACATGTCATCAGATGTTATATCAATATAACTAGGTAAGAAGAACCAATTCTATGTAATACTACTACTTAAATCTATCATGGCTCAACATGCTCGAAACATTGAAAGGGAAGGATCTTGAGAAGTAATACACCAAGAAGATAAGATAAGCATCGTTACCAGCATCATGCTGGGTAACCCATTTTTTAAATTTTGCATTTGTATAATAAGTACATATCTCATAAATGAAGTGTCATGTAACCCAACTGTAATAAACTGGTTTAAATGCTATTCTACACCCAGCTGACATCAGCAAGGGCTGTGTGCAGAATGACTTGAGAATGAGAAGCTATGCTGCAAGCACAACTCTCCAAAACTAATTGTGACCTAGTAGAGAATGCAAATTTGATATTCCGGCAAGCTTGTCTCACTTCTTAATTTCACCTGTGATCCTCTACAATAACCAAAGAACCATTTTTTGTACGCAGAAGGAAATTTCAGTCTTTTCATGAAGCTTCCATTTGCTAAAAGTTGTGTTTTAAGAGACCATCAAACACATACAAATGATTCCTAAGGCTGTTCAAGCTGAGATAAGCATTTAAGCTAACTATGCAACTCAACTCCATGTCCTACAGTACAGCTCTGCACTTCGACTCCACTGTATATCAATTTAACCTCCCCCAATCCAAACACCTTCAATGCAAGAATTCAGATGTGAACCTGATATTCAGTGCTACAAAGTTTTTTGGGCTTATTCTTGTGACTTTTACCAGGCTACAATGCACAACTGAAGAGATCACTCCCAGGGACTTCACCTGCTCTAATTTTTTCCCTCAGTAACATAAGGTATTAAAAAGCCTTGCTGGATTTACTAACCTCCCATACTATTATACATCATTTACCCAACACACAGAAAGTAACTCTGATATGGAAATGCAAACCATGATTAGTGGGGAAAAGATACATAACTCATTGGAGAATCTATTGCAAAAACAGTGATGTGTATTACTGCCCTGGCATGTACCTGTCAGGTATATGGCCTGCTATCCATAGCTCTAATTACTTTATTGAGTGTTTCTACTGCCATACAGTATTTGGTCCAAAAGAATCTGCCCTAGATATATGCTCAGCTAGGCATACAACCCTTCCACAAGCATAGATATTACTTTCTTAGCAGAAGGAAACCTGAGTGATGATAAAGGATGGAAATACACTGTGACTGTAACAGGTATTTCTCAAGCAGCAAGAGGAAATGTTAACTACCCAGGCTTCAGTTGTTTGAGACTCAATATTTAACTTATTCCACATCCAAGAGGCTGACTAAATGATTGCTACTCTGTCCCAAGTCAAATATTCATCACTGATATGTGGAAGACCAATTAAGTGCGCAGCAAGGTATTTGTTTCATTGCTAGCAGTTTCCTCTTTGGTCATGGAGGTCATAATACAGCCTGCATGTACTGCATTGGTGTCTCCCTATGAAAGCTAGATAACAAGCAATCTTAAGTAACTCCAAGAAAAGAATCTCTGCTCAACAGCACACCTACAGAAGTACACATAGAATATTATCTATGAGAGAAGCATTTAAGAAAGTGACTGTCAGCCCTCATCCCACTATTTAACAGCACTACAAAAGTGCCACATACATACTAGAACACTTCCCTTATTTCTATGTGACTTTTGTGCCTATCAGCTGATAACATGACATTATGTAGAATATTGCAACCTGCTACTAACACACACCATTATCAAAAAAAAACCAAAAAAAATCCCACCTACAGGCAACCCCCAGACCAACAGATATTACAGTGTACTGCTTCAGTATCTCCTTCTCCTCAGCTGCATCAAAAGTTTGCTGGTCCCCAGCTTAGTTAAAGGCACCCAGTTTAGACTGAAAGCCATCAAATCACTGAACAACTTGATTTTTTACTTTCAGCCCACATCTTTATTATTCAGATCATATAGACTCACCTTAGTCCATGGATGTGCCTTAATCTGAGGAAATTTGAATTCGGTATAGTTTGGATTCATTTCTCTAATTTGCTCCCTTGTAGGCGTTCCCAGAACCTATACCGGAGAGAAAGAACAAGGCAAATTGCTTAGATATGCTTCATATGAAATTAAGACTGAAGTATAACCTGTCAGACATTGAGACAACTGAAGTCAATCTACATAACTAGTAAGTTAACACAGTGTTGAGAGCAAAACAACAAAACTTTTGCACCCAGGAGAGGGAAGCCCTCTTTCTGGGCACCCTCCTCCAGTCTTTGACCACTGTCCAGAGTGAAAAATGTGTTGTAGTCCGTGCTGCTGCCACTTGCCCAGTCAGTGGGCCACACTAAGAAGAGCCTGGTTGTTTCTTCACTCCCTCACCCCACAGGGCTTTTATACACATTGATGAGACACCCCCCGCCCCAGCCAAGCCTTCTCTGCTTCAGGCTGAACAGTGCCAGCTCTCGCAACCTCTCCACATATGACAGATGCTCCCGTGCCTTAATCACCTTTGTGGCTCTTGCTCCAACATCAGTGGTCTCTTGCTAGCAATTCAGTTCATGCTCCAAGCCCAGTGTCAAAAATTTAATTATCTTATAGAGTTTTTCACAAAATTAAAGCATCTCTCTCAAACGTAGTGATATTTTGGTGGAGTGTTCACTTTAATTAGGTTTATATAAAACAGTACCACCAAACGCATTCAGGGATTGCAGTTCACTGCATATGGTTGATTAAGGATAAGACAAGCAGCACAGACTGTATTTTACAAGTCACAAAGAGCAGACCTCTGACAAGCTTAAAAGATCAGCCAGTTACTGCTGAACGTCTCCTGCTCTCCCCGCAAACAAAACCGTGTGGGTTTGGGCGGTGCTTCCTCATCTCAGTATTTCCACATGGAGGACGACTTAGTTTAGATCTAACTTGGAAGTATCTAAAAGGCATACCACCTCTGGTTTACCTTCACCAAGCTGTATTTCTCCTTCCCAGAATATGCACAATGTTATTTATAGATGCAAATTAGTTGGATGAAAAATAACAAACAATTGCACATCTCTTTGTAGGGTTGGGTACATTTCAAAAGGATTTCAGAAATCCCTTGAGGGAATAAGCCTGACAATATGGAATTAGTGCTTTCTTTTCAGTTAGCACCAAGTATGAGAGAGCCATTGTCTTCCAGCTATATATAAATACTGCAAAGTATCTTCAAGAAATCCCATTGTTTTCTGCTTGCACCCAGTTCTGGGCACCTTTTAGTTCTGCTGAGAGAAGGGGAGATGGCAGAAGGCAGGAGCCACTCCTCTGTGCTGGGCTCAGGCTCATCTATAGGAAACCTGTAGTGGCACTACTTTGGCCCCATGACAAATCCCTCCACACAGCTTAGCGTAATGTTATCACCTCATCTCATCAGAGTGCACTGTCACCGTCAGGCAACAAATGATCACACGATGCTGGCACTCTACCTTACTGCCTGATAAAGAAGTATCTGGGTACAAATTCTGGTATCTGTGTATATTTTCGTTCTGCTAGAAGAATGGAAATTACAAAAATGGACTCCAGAAAGTCAGGTAAGGAGGTAAAAGAACAAGGTAACTGCTGTTTGAGTAATTTGTGGAACACAGAAACTATCATCAGGTATTATGAACAAAACTTGGTATCTCTTTGCTATTTAAAACAAGAGTTTCGCAACACAAAAAAGTCCTACCCACAAAGCAACCTTTTAAATAAAGAGCAGCAGCAGAGGAAATAAACTCTGCAACTTGCTCAGACAGTTGCTTCTTGGATAACAAATTTGACCAACAAATTGTATAAAATGAACAGTAACATTTTGTAGATCCCATCGCTCATGAGGATTTAAAATCCACCTAATTCTAAAAGCCAAGGGTTACTCTCAAGAGATGCCAGCAGATTTTTTTTGTGCCTGCCTGAAAACACTGTTTTTGCTTAGGGGATAAAAAAAGAGAATGTTTGCAGATTCCATATATTTTTGCTCAACTTTCAAAGGAAAAAAGAACTGAAAGGAAAATGTGCCCTTTCCCTGATGTTTTTCTGTCTGGTACCCACCAGAGCATCAGCCACCCAGCTGCCAGCCCTGCCAGGATAGTGCTGCTCTCAAAACTTTGATGACCATCAGTCTCAAACCCTTCCAGTTTTAGATGAGGGGATTTCATACTCCTAAATATTATTTTCATCCCAATTCAGGATAAAACTGATTTTTAAAACCGTGGAAGTTTTACTGATTACTTAACTTTCTGAAAAATGACAGGCACCTTCTATTGCTCTCTCATCTTTTCTAAAAGTTTTCAGGCCTCCCTAGTATAAACAATACTTTTAAAAAAGCATGTTTACCTTCTTTACCCTTTTTCCCCTCAAAAAATTCCTTCAATAGCTTTTCTAAGAAGCAGCGAGTAGATTTATTTTTAATGTAGCCCAAATATATCAAACTGGCTCGGTTGCCAAGGCTGCTCAGAAGAGGAGCCTACACAGTGCAAGTATATTTAAAGACCACCTATAGCATCAGGGAACTCAGATTAGATAAGCAAGGGCAATTTCATGGAAGAACCCACAGACAATATCTATTCATACACTTCACCAAAAGCACAGCTGTAACTCCAGATGATGGGAGAGGGCAACTCCTAAGCTCAAGCACAGGCATCCAAGCAACAGCACTTAAGGTTTCATGAATGCTTAGAAAAGAAGGTACTGAAGAGGGATCATGGTAGCTGAAAGAAGGGATTGTCTGACCTTTCAGTTACATAGCAGCCTTGGACACATGAAATAACTGTACAAAAGGAAAAGTGACTACTAGTAGCTACACAGTATATTTATATTTACTCTGTTCTCTCGAGACTGTAAAACCAGATTACGCTTCCAATTTGTACTGAAAGCGGATTAAAGGAAAAAAAAAAACAAATTAAACCACAAAACAACACACCCCAAAATCCAACCAAAAAACTGAAAAGAGAAATAGTTTGGAAGGAAAATAGAAGTTTTAAAGACTGTATCCAATTCAAGTTACAAATTAAACAGTGGGATGAATAAAGTGATAAACTGTAAAACTGTACCAGTACTTGACACATCTTAAAGAGCTCCTGTAGTGGATCTCTCCTCACCCCCTAACATACCAATTCTGTTTGCTACATGATTTGAAATTGTACCTCATTGATTCATACCAATTTTTCAGTATATCAGGAATACCTTCAAGTAACCTTGGTAACAGCAATCACTTAAGCTGCTGCAAAAATTGGTAAAAATTCTTCTTTTGAGAAAGAAGGATGAACTACTGTGCCCATTTTTGGCAGAATTACTCCATGAAACAGCTGCTCTTGGTGTATCAACTCTGAAAATACTATGGAGCAGATATTCCTTGGAGAGAGCTTCCACAGAATCACAGAATGGTTGAGACTGGGAGGGATCTCTGGAGGTCATCTCACACAAGCAGCACTGTTGAAAGCCAGGTGCCCAAGACCATGTCCAGACAGGTTCCCAGTATCTCCATGGACAGAGACTCTACAACCTCTCTGGGCAAACGGTTCCAGCTTATGACCACCCTTACAGCAAAAACTGGTTTGTGTTTGGATTGAATTTCATGTGTTTTAATTTGTGCCCATTCTTCTTGTCCTGTCATGGGATGCCAAAGAAAAGAGGCTGGCTCCCTCTTTGAACCTCCCCTTCACATAATCTGTACAGTGGTAAGATCCCCACCAATCTTGTAAAAGTCAGAGAGCTCTTAAGAAATACAGGGTCCAATATTGAATTATTCATGTCAATGCAGATGGGCACATACTATTCTACTTCCTGGGGAGTCTTATGAAAAGTAATTCTATCAAGGGAAAAGTTGATTTTTTTCTTTCTATTTAACACTTGAAAAACAAAAAGAGAACCAAAGTAAGTACTGTAATAATAAAAATGCAGTTGTCTGATGGAATCAACTGTAACTCGAAAGAACACTCGACTTTCAAATGAATGAAGAGGAGGTCTATGTGAGACTACAAAGCACCTTCCTGCAAGTGAAGATGCCAGGTCAACTTGTTTTGCTCTACATTACTGACTGTCAGCATCACCATCTCTTAAAAATAAAGAAGCATTATCTACTAAAATTTACTAAAGAATACTTGCTGGGAAGCAGACGCTGCTCTGATTCTCCTAGGACAAAAATTCAACACAACAGGTTTCACAGTATATTCTGTCAAGTTTTTCCCTTGACATAAATCTGTAATGGATGAAGCTCCCCAAAACATTTTTATTCCACGAACAGGGTTTGTGAAGGTAGGGTATGTATCTCCTGCAGTTAAAGAAAAGCTATGGTAAAGAAAGGCTCACAAGAATGTCATTCTTACCAAACAAGAAGGGGGAATTTATGAACCTGGAATAAGGCCTGAACTTGAAAAAAGATTTTCAGTTTATGTTCTTACAATCAACTTTTATAAGAGGAAAAGATGGATTATTCAGCTCCAAAAGACACTTCAGTTACACCTCAGTACCAAGACAGCTGCTGCCCACACCTGCTTCACTATGCAAAACTGCACTGAGTCATTTATGACCAAACCTACACTGTTGCAACAGCAGAGGAAAAGGAAACTGCAAGAGTTTCAACAAATCCCAGTGGGATAAAGGCCCTTTATGACAACCATTGTTACTGCTGAACATTTGCCAAAATGTAATCAGTTAGAAGCATAGGGACCTTAGTTAGAACCAAGGGTTCAGAAGCTCCAGCTGGTAGTAACTGAACTAGAGAGGGAAGAATGTGATCATTTAAATCAGAAAGCCATGGTTGCAGTGGTATAGTGGTCTTCCCTGGGAAAACTGTGCAAGTTTATGAGGAAATGTATTCCTCAAAGTCTGATGTTTCTGGCTTACCAGATGGCATAACTAATACTTCTGCAACATGACTGCACCTCTTCAGAAAGTTGTGAGAGGTGTGCCAATAGCTATTTAAAAAATTCATAGTGTAGCATCTCAAGCAGTTAACATGGCTTGAGACAATACTTCAAGAGGTCTCTGATAGAAAGTAAAATAAACTTACCCACTTTATATACACTTCCTTTCAAAAACACTTTCTTGTCAAACAATGAAAGCCAACTAAATATAGGTATTTTTTTTTCTATTCATAACACGAAAGGAGCTATACATCAGGAATATGAAGAAACCCATTGTCACCGCTGACATGAATATAATTGCCTATCAACTTTTTATACTGACTGCCTGCAAGCACTGGAAGTGATGAATTAAGTGAGGCACAGGAACAGCCAAGTTGTGATGTGGGGGGACATCAGGGAAAAAAATGCCGGGAGACTTCCCTTGGGGCTGAGGACAGAACCCATGTGAAAGCCCATGTCAGACGCAGGCAGGTCGTCAGCACAGGACCACATCCAATAAAATGAAACACTCTCCTATGGCTTACTCTCCCGGAAGAGAAGGCTCCTCTCTGCCCATTAACTACTCTGACTGGATTTATTTTATTTCAAAAACTGAGCCCAAAATAGTACCTTGACATTTGAGCATGAGCCATATATTATAATTGCAGTCTATACTTAGCGTTAGGCGCAGTAAAACTGTCAAGAGCCCAAAAAGTTACACATGAATAGGATTCCTGATACTACTGAACTTGCTTTTTCATACATTTTTTCCCCCTTGCTCCCCCTTAGCCAGGGAACTATGAGAAGAAGATTTTATTATTCCTCTCAAATTACCTTGAAATGCCAGTTTTGGTGCAAGGAATAATCACAATGCAATAGCAACCAAAAAACTCAAAGCAAACACCACCCCCACCCTGTAACCCCCACTTCTTTCCTGCAGTTTTCACAAGTTGGTTGATTCATCTCATACTCTAAATAGCAGCATATGGAAAAAATATTTCCGGTAAAGAAAACACCAGGCAGACCGGCAGATGCTGTCCTCCCCAGGTTCCAGGGCTGCTCAGACAATTATTGTCTTTTTCAATAGAAAAGAAAAGCTTCGTTCTTTTGACAGATAGTTTTTTTTTCTGCTTTTGAGAGGAGTAGGGGGAAGGTATTAAACAGAAACTTTGAGAAGATAATTATCATAGAAACAAACCCGTTACCCTTCTGAGATTCACCTCCTGCAAGAGGAATAGAGTAACCACTGCTTGCAGGAACTGTACTTGAAGCCGTTTTAGTTTGGAAAGCATGTGCCCGCCAGTTTTACCTTGATGGTTCTGGGATGCTGTAGAGCTTATGGGGCCAGGAATGCCAACAAACTCCCAAGCTTTCACAGAGAGCATGGCAGTCCTGCAGCCACCATTGCTGCGCTGCAAGCTGTGCACCGAAGATTGGAGATTTACAAAGGGGTCTGTCCGGACTGCATCTCAAAGAAAAATCACTTTTGTGGTCTAAGTGCTCCTTCTTTCAAACTGTATTCAGCAGGGTCCCACTTGCACAGTGGATTTTAAATAGTGAAGTAGCAACTGCAACCCTCCTGGGCTGCTGGAAGAATCCATCAGGTACAAGGCTGCATGACTGCTCTGAGGCGTAGTGTTTGCTTGTACATAATTTCTTTATGGGATCACTGATGAAACCCACACTACCACCACTGTGACTGTTTCAGAAACTGAGAACATTTCTGAAGGAGATGTCACTTGAAAGCCAGTAGGGGCATGAATTTTAATGAGTATATTGGGTTACCCACTTGAGATATTCCCAGCGATGGGACAACCTAACATTTGGAATAGCAAGCAAGAGCTAAAAATAAGAATTAAGAGTCACCATTCAAGATCAAAATTTGGAAAAAGCACAGCACATGATTTCTGTTCTGTAATAGCGTAAGTATTCAAGAAGAGTATACTTGGGTTAAACTATTTCTTCAGATGGAGCTCCAAGACAGTATTCCCCCTTATCAAATATCTTTTTGTCAGGGGTAAGTGGTTAAAGTTCTCTCTTTCCCAGCCAGACTGAGAACATGTGGAAAGACTATATTTAAAGAAATAGGAACAAGAGGAAAAAAATTAAAAGAGGACTGTCTTTTGATGCAATTGAACATGATGCTGTGGCTCTAGAGGGGCAGAATTTTTCAGAGCAGTTTGCAAATACGCAGTAGGTCTGGAAAAACTCCAGGTGCAACTATACAGAGAAGATCTTGCAAGACTGCTTGAAACGAAGCTACATGAAGACTGTTGAAAGCGTATCAAAATCTGTCAAAAGCCAAAAAATGCTAGTGATGCAGCAAGGGACTCTGGATGTTGAACACACAGCCTCCAGGAAGGGCAAGCTGTGCCAACTGATAAATCACCATGAACACAGCTAAAGAGGGGATGTCATCAAGAACTGCATGAGAAAGGAGAACTAATTTAATGTGATGGCATTTTGAAGTCATTATCCAGTCTCATGCAAAAAACTTCACAGCCAGGTGTAGCATTCACTTGCTGTGTTGGGAAATAAACTCTGAATAATCACAGCTGAGTAAGCAACTGAAGAGAAAACTGAAAAGTTTATCTTGGCTCTAAAAAATGCCTCAAGTGTGACTGTAATTCAACCATCTTGAAATGATAACAACCAGCAGTAAAGTTTCTAAGCTGACCTCTTCCTGCAGTGGGATCAATCAAATATAAAGGATGAAAGTCTGACATATTTCCAAATGTGTGGGTATTTTCTTACCACAGCCCATTTTTGGGAGTTTAAAATACAGCATCTTCCCAGCCCCTGAGTTTCAGACACACAGTCCCAATGAAGCTATCTGAAAAGCAGGGCTCCAGATAGTCAAACAGCAGCTCCCAAGTCCCAAGCTGCAAGCTTCTACCAAGCTCACTGCTATTCTACAACTGCTAAATCCCACAGCTCTGCTTCTCCCACAGCCAGCTAGCATTAAATTAAGTCTGTATTACAATGAAAGCTTTAAATACTAGTTTTCTATGGCAGCAAATGGAAGAGGTGGATGCCATCTGTCAAATTTTTTTTAATGAATCCTACCCTAAAGGAATCTTTATACAACATCACATTTTACACGTTGTGCCAAGATTTAACATTTCTGGTAATTTTTATGCTGCAGAATTGCATGTCCTCAACTGTACTGAGGCTACGAAACTTAAACTCACTCACATGGTTGCTTCTTTTATATCATGCTTTCAAATCTAAGTTGAATTTAAGCATCATTCTGGAAGTGCATAAGAGCAGAATGTTTCATGTCATCTTTGCAGAGTTAAAAACCAAATCTGCTTAGTTCAATTATTGGTCATTTTTAAAGGATACACAGTAGATGGGACAGATCCCTCCTAATAGCTGGCAGAATGGAAAAAAATTGACCTCACTTTCTACTTTTTCCCCATTTTCAAAAGGTGACGAAAAATTTGAGGTACACACTTTCTCCCTCTACTCCCACCATGAGAAATACTTCTAAGTGAATACAGCGTTTCAAGGGAAGCACCTTGTTATGCCGTTCCAGGATATTTCTCATGGCTGTTATCTTGAACACAATATTCTCAATTATAACTCTTCTCTGCATTCCCACCTTCACCTTCTGCTAGGGTTTTTTTCTGAATAGTTTTTACAAAACTTCACAACAGAAGATTAGGGAGACAAGGGCACTGAAAAGCAACTCATTTCTCCAGTTTGGACTCAGCTTCTCTTCCAGGCTTGCCTTCAGAATTTATACTGCATCAGTAACAAATACTGTCAGAAGAACATGGTACCCATCCATTCAGGCTCACATTTTACATTACACTTTCCTCAAGCTGCAGTGAACATCCTTTTTTGTGATTACTGCTGTAACATTTACAGTATTTTTCCGCCAGACTTTCCTAAAACGTACTGCCTCAGTACCTTTTGTTTCACTTCACTTCTATGTGTAGTGGACTACATAGGTAACAGAAGACGAGAAAACCACAGCACAGCATGGTGTGAATGATCATTAAATAGTCCCCTTTCTATATGTAAAGAAATTAGTCAGAAGTTTGTTTCTGTGAGGGTGAATATCATAATTTCAACCTGTAATTTACTGAAAAACCCTTTACACTGGGTACTCCTTCAGTTGCCTTGACAAGTAACATCAGTTTGCCAGTACTATATATTGTCTCTACCATGAGTTAGTCAAGAAAAGTTACCACCACAGATGGTACAAAGGCTATCAGCAATTTTACTGAAGTACTCCTCTGCTTCAATACAACTGAAGTGTAAAAAAATAAGTGCCACAACTGGAGCGCATACGTGCTATGAAATTACTGGTTCACAGATGTTTTCTTCAGTACTGCAGAACTGATGTTAACAGCTTCTTAGCAAACTTTAAACCAAATCACAAATTTCTGCTTGCCAAGCATGTCAGTAACAAGAGACCACCTATCTCCTGATTATTTTACTTTCACATTGTGAAATCAAAGCAACGGTAGGACAGAGCACTACCCTTTCGCCAATAAGGCCTCTCTACACTCAGATTTCTGATCAAGCCATGGACAGTCACCATGATATAAAGTTCTATTTACAAAAATTCAGATGGAGATTGAGCTCTTCTTGTGAAGAAGTGGACAACAAGTGGAAGGCCCAGAGGACATTGTCTTAAGCTGCACCAGGGAAAGTTTAGGCTGCACATTAGAAGGCATTTCTTCACAGAAAGGCTGATTAGATATTGGAATGGACTGCCCAAGGAGGTAATGAAGTCACTGTCCCTGGAGGGGTTTAAGGAAAGACTGGATGTGTCATTTAGTGCCAAGGTCTAGTTGACATGGCAGTGCTGGGTCATAGGTTGGACTCGATCTCGGAGGTCTTCTTCAATCTTGCCGATTTTTTGATTAGCTTTAGTTTTTCAGGATTTTAGACATTAATCAAGAAACAAACCAGGACTTTGCAGAAATGTTCAAAGGCAAACACCACACAAAATCCTCAGGAGGTCTGGTCATCTGACGTGGACCCCTTCACACATCACAAAAGCAGTGTAGCAAAAAGCAGCACACCATTCCAAGACATTTCTCAAAAGTTAAAAATATTGTCACTTGCACCATCGTCAGCCCTACATCTGAAAGCAACTCTGGTTTTTCATTAGTGTTTCCTAAGCAAACTGACCCAACTTGGATAAGCTGAGTTTGAAATACATTGGGCAGAAAGGCAATAAGAAGACATCAACCAAGTCCTAGGAGAAGTATGTGCAAGACATGGAGTCTCCAGAGGAAAGCTGGAGGATGTTCACCAGGATAGACAGAAACTCACTGTAACAGAAGCCAGGTTTGCATGGTCAAAACCTGGAAGAGATGGGGTGACAATCTAGAAATGTCACAGCACACCCCTGAGCCCCACCAGCCCATGCCCTTCAGGCAGGAGAATGAATGACCAGTCACCAGTGTTGGTTCATGTCATACACTCTCTTAGGACAGGGACAAAGACATCGGCAGCTCTTCTAGAAGGACAAGTAGGAAGTTCTCCTTTTTCATCCACAGATTTGGGTTTTGAGGGGCTTTTCACATGCATCCCACACAAATATTTATGCATCAAGGTAGTGGCAAAATCAAGGAGGAAATTCTCATAATCCAGTCCCCTCATGGTGATGAAATCAATAAAGGTGAAGAGTGTACACATCTTATCCTCTGTAATAATGCCATCTTATTATGTGCATAGTATTGGTTCAGAGGAAAATTATACTGCTCTCCTCGGGAATCTTGTCTCCTTCACTGCAGAAGTTGAAAAAGGTAGAGTAGACAAGGGTGCTGGGAAGTCAGACACCAATCTGTGAACTGTTCTCCCATGCCTCTAATTTGAGAGCCACAGAATATTCACAGCTTTCCAAATGAAATCAATCAAGATGTGCTTGTATGTAAGTGATATATAAGTGTTACATATTCTGACACTTTATTTCGCCTTGAAAAACAAGACTCCTCAGGTGGGAAGTACCTTTGCCCTACATGTCCTGATTCTCTGCCTGCAAAAACAAGTGCCCTTTTCCCACCTTTCATTTTAAAAGAGCCAGGAGGAAGGAAGAAGAGAAGGCAACTACATATGTGGAGAATCTGGCATAAAGAATTTAGCAACATTGTTTTCAAAGCCAAGTACTAATTGTGTGTAACAAAGGAAAAACAGACTCTTAAAGAATGAAAATCATACATTAATAAATATTGGCTCAGTATGTAAGCACTTTTTCCAAGCACACTGGAATTGCAATCCTTTATGAGGGAAAAAGCCCCAATATATCATTATGCATGACTGCAAAAAGAGAAAGCAAAGATCATCAGGTTCTCAAAATAGCATAAAAAGTGTTTTCAAACACTGTTTACATGCAAAACCCTGTACAATTATGCCAGAATGTATGTATGTTTATCAGTCTATAACAGTGCATGTTTTCATACTGATTCCCAAGGAATAATGCAGTCCAAACAACACTTAACATTCCATACCTTGATTATTTCCACCAACTGATCCACACCACTGTCACCTGGAAAGATCGGTTGTCCTAGTAACAGTTCAGCCAATACACAGCCTGCTGACCACACATCTAAAAAGGGAAAGGTAGAGGACAGGGAAAGGTATTAGTAAAATATACATATTAAGCCATTCATAAAAAACCCAGCCATTTTAAGCTACTCGGTTTATCCTTTGCCATGTTTGATAGTGTATGCAACTCGGCTAAAAATAAAAAACATTCCTATCCTAACGTTACCAGATACCTGGTGTAAAACAACAGTGTGCAGACAGTCTTAGAGGTCAAACTGTGAGATAATGAGAACTGGAAAATCACGTTAAATGCCATAATATATTGACATTAAAACTTACACATGCAGGGAAAAGACAACAGAATGCTTGGCATTTGTAAATTGAGAATTTCCCCAAACTCTGTCTTGGTTTAAATCACACTGATCATGAACTATGCAGAGGTATCATCTAACACAATGGCTGATGTTTTTACTGCTTCCAAGTGTTGAACAGACTCAGTTTTTCATACATATATTGAAAGCACACATGCAGTGGCAGATGAACCAGTACTGCAAGTACTACTGGTATCCTGAAGTACGTGATGATTAAGGGATCTGCGAGGCAGCCTCTCCAACCAGTTCCTTCAAGATCTAATCTTTATCTCAATTCCATTTGCCCACTTGGATAAGCAACAGAACAGCAAGTCATAGGTCACATGTCAACAGCATCTGTAGAAGAATCCTTTAATTTTTGTACGTATACCAAAAGCTTCAAGTAGTCCTTGGGAGCTATTCCTCCTACACAAAGACATTTTTCACAATCTGCTGCAGGTATATCTTAAATAATTAGGCAATTGAATATTACAGAAGCAACTTAGGAATCTATCTAAGTGTACTACAGAATATACCATTTTATTTTTGGAATGTAATTAACTAAAATAAAAAATCTACCAAAGCAAATGCAGTAAACAATGTTTATCAAGTGTTTGTGAGATCTAATGTAATTGCACAGCAAAAAAGTGGGATTTTTAACTGCTCAACACAGTAGAAGTATTTTACTTGGATGCAGAAAACTGCTTCTCCCCAAAAAGACAGTCACTAAAAGGTTTTCTAGAAAGCCATCAATTGCTGAATATCTAAAACCTTACACTAAAATCCAGTCTCAAACAAGCAATCAGGAATAGAAGATCTGTAAAGTCTATAATATAAAGAAACACCCTCAAAAGGAAAACCAGTCCCCTTCCACTCATATTTCTTTAATTCTCAGCTACTTTTATGAGCTAGCCTTGTCCCCTAGGAGAATTTATCCCCTGAGGCCTTTTCCAACTGAGATCATCTATGCTATGGCAGAAATTCTTACTCCCTCATGCATTTAAACTATGTCCCATCCCTGCAAGTGTTTGAGGCCAGCCTGGATGGAGCTGTGAGCAACCTGGTCTAGTGGAAGGTGTCCCTGCCCATGGCAAGGGGTTGGAACAAGGTGATCTTTAAGGTCTCTTCCAACCTAAGCCATTCTATGACTCCATGGTACTGTGAAGCAGGATATACACAACCCTGTCAGTTATAGCTAAAGGTCTGAGTAAGGAAAACACCTCTGACAGTTCTCCAAGCCATCTATTATCACTTTGTCACAACCACTACAGAGTGTGAAATAAAATCAAAAAAAGCTTTCAGGAATTTAAGATTTATAACAAAATAATGTGCATGTTAAAATACAGTTTTCCTTCCCCCATTTCTAAAGGAAAGAGTGACAAGGCCATGCAAAGATACTTCCCCTCCTCTTCTTAAGACCATGGTTCAGTTGGAACATACAGTAGACAAACAGCACTGTCATTACTTCAGCTTTTGAAATTATTCATTTCCAAATCAAATGGATGCACTTACTCATGTCTTGGTACAAACACTGCATCAGGGTTTACCCTAAAAAGTGTAAAAACTACCCAAAAAAACCTACTTACAATGTAAACAGTAACCAGAAATAATTTGAAGTTTGAGTCTTGAATTTCAACAAGCAAACATACAAGATGATGCTTTTTAATCTTTTAGTCACATTTAATAAAAGCAGATATGGCCATCAAGGTGCTAAGAACTCTTTTGGACAACCAACTAAGAAGGAATCATGTAAAGAATGTTTAATTGCATCTAACTGCTAATCAATGTCTCTCTCTGATAGCTCCTGCTGTTGGACCAACATGTACAGCAAAACCATGATGCAAAGCATAATTTTTTCTGTCTCCCATGCATATTTGGTTTAGAGGAATTACACAACAGTTTAACAGATAGCACAGATTTCTTCAGAAGTATTGAAGAGATAGATTAAATGTACTAAGCAGTCAGAGCACTGTAACTTAAAAATCTATGTAAAGATACCTTTAAAGGGGTTTAAATAAGCTGAGTTCTTTATACTGTCCTTTACAAAACAAATAGCTACACCAAATCTGTAATCATTATTTACAACTCAAATCCTTATTTGCACTGAAAAGGTTATATATGGGAAGGAAAAATATTTGACAGAATATATAAAAAACACAAAGCTGACGGGAGAGTAAGTCATCAATCAGAATTCACTTCCTTTTAAGATTTTGAAACTATGCTAGCATTACTTTTTTCAGATTAGACTGTGGCTTTTTAAAACTGTTTTAAATAACCTTCTGGTCTGGGTGCTCCATGAAGTTGGCTTTGTGCTGGTTTTGCTTTTCCTAGTATCCCTAAACGCTTTTGCAGTCCACCAGCCTATTTCAGACAAGTCTGTAGGGCAGAAGTCTCAAATCCAATACAAAAATCTTATAAAACAGCAGAGAGCATCAGTGTTGCTGCCAAGGTGAGGAGGGCTCAGCCCCTGGGGGAAGCACTGGGTTTGCCCCAGCCCTGCCAAACTGAGCCTGCAAACAAGTCGAACAATGAGCAGGTCCTCGTTCAAGAAGGCCAAGCACAAACAGCAGAGGGCACATGAGAAAGCTGAGGGCATCGCACGGAACAGAGGTAAAAAAGCAAGGATGTAGGTGATGAGGAAATAGGTGGCAATGGCTGAAGAATACTTGCTCCATTCACACTGGGTTTAATCCCTCAAACATACAACAAATCCATCAGAAAACTATATAGTAGTTTCTTATGCATTGAAATCTTTCAAACTAGGCAATTTAATGTCTTGTGGAAAGTCTATTTACTTTTCCTTTATTTCACCTGCTAACATTTTAAATACACACTGAAGTAAAACACAGGCAATTCAAAATCCCCATCTTTTTACCAGGCATGTAATTTCACCAACTTCCAAATTAGAACTTGTGCAATGTTCCCTGGGCAAGGAAGTGAACAAATCCTTGAAGCATCCTCAACAAAATCTAGAGAATAGAAGCTAACTTGAGCAGCTCCAAGGAGGGATAGAAACAAAACACAATATACACAGGTATTTATACAACTCTTGAGAAGTTATGTACAATAAGGAACAAACTAAGAAATTTAAACTCTGCTGAAACTTGATGGAATTTATGCCATTGACTAAAATTTGGTTCCAGGACAGTCTGCTCTTTTTCTCCCCCACCATCTTTACATCTTGCATTTTAAAATTTACCTACCACATCAAGATGGTAACATTTTTCCATTTCCAACATTTTTTTGAAGCCTGAAGTAAACAAGTACTAATTTCTGTGTTTAAAGACATGATACTTAAAGGAAGTGATCAGTTTTTGATAGTTCCTTCCCAGACACTTTTCTGTCTTAGTACAGTCAGAGCTAACTGCTACAGATTAATACGTGGTGTAACTATCTGCTCCCACGGGAGAAGAAGCATTTTCTGAACTATTTCTTTTCAGTATGTGCAAGTTAATTAAAGAAAACTTGGACTCTCATTCGCATGCTTTAAATTAGCTAATAAACAAGGTAAGAGAGAATCTTAAAAGAAAATATGTCAATAGATGGTACTTACACCAAACTACTTGGGACAATGTGAAATTTTAGGAGAAAATACTGAAAGCTATTAATTTTAAGAAAGCAGGCAAGGGTACTTTCTTCATACCTTCAGTGAAATGTAGTCTAAACAATACAGAGAATACATACAACTGCCAGGCAACAGCAATCTTCAAATAAGCTTATTTCAGATGGTTTTTATACATGGTAATGGTAGCTAATGCCGTATCTTTCTTAGACTAAAGAACACCCAGACAAATACCGTTACCACCTAACCCACCTCCATTAATTTAAACACACAAAAATTCATATAACTTCTTGTACTACAAAACTTTTCTTAAATTAAGTTTCTACTACTTTATTGATCTTCGGAGTTTTTAAATGGACATTGTCTAGTAACATAATCTCCATAATGCCCTTCCTTTTGAATGCATTCTGTCATTACAGAAAGTAAGAAAAAAGTATTTCTCTTTAAATCAGGAAGAGGCATCTGGGAGGACCACCTGCAAAACATACAAAATATATGCATTAAGCATGCAGTGGCCATATTGAGCTGGAAATTAATACTCTGCCCACAAATTTCACATTTTCTGATCTCAAACTCTGCCTTTCCAAGCTGAAAAGCTGGCCCTCCTCTTCACAGCACAAGCACCATTCACTGTATTACACTCTAGCTCCTCTAACTCATTATTTGGAGGACAGGGAGGAAGAAGGGGGGAAAAAAAGAAGGTTTCTCTCATCCACTTGGTACAAATTAAGAACTTCCATTTATCTGATGCTTTATGGGGTATATTTACCTTCCTACTTTTTTATTACCCTCATCTATTCATCTCTGCCTCACTATCCCTTTATCTTGATGGACCTCCTCCATCTTGGAGGCGACTCTAAGTTGCGGCTCTGGAAACTGTGGAAACAAATCAAGAGTCAGAAAAGCAGCCCTGGGAAGTCATAAAATCAACAGCTTCTAGTTGCCAAATGCCAGACCCCAAAGGGCTTTTCACTGCTGTTTGTTTGAGACAATATTTGGGATGTCAGAACAAGAGCAAAATTCTGGATTACAGGCAGGCGTGCTATGTTGGTGGAAGTTTTGCACATCAAGCCACCATAGATCCACGGACTGAGGAGAAAGAGTAAGGCTGAAACATGAAAAGTCTTGAAAAGACATGTTTGTTCCACTGTTTGGAACGAAAGCCAAACACAGGTATTTATATTCTTTTGCAATGAAGAGATGAAACTACAATGACAGGTGGTAGAGCAGTTCAGTAAATTAACACACCTGCTTCTTTTCAGCATTGGAAGTTGCCAACTGAGAAAGAAGCAAAGCCTTCTCGCTGTTTGGCAACAGTTCTGGGACACACCTGGTGGTGGTTCTTCCCCAAGAAACTCTGAGACAGGCCAACTACAGAAGAGCTTCTGCTCCAGGCTGCTGAGGTCAAACACTTGCGCTTGCTAGGCAAGTGAATGAACAACTTCACGATACTTATTTTCGGACACCCCAAGAGAAGCCAGCAATGGTCATGCAGATCAATCTTTCCCTGCCAGTGGCTATAAATGTTCCCTCTGGAATGCTCCCAACTCCTGCCAGCACAGCAGCGGAGCAAATGCACTGAGACCAGCGGCCCTTGGTTATGCAGAAGTACCACCAGGATGTGGTGAATCCTGCCCTGCCCTGCCACCTCACCTAGGGAAAAAACCGGAGATTGAGGCAAAGCTCAGCTGCACAGCTTCTTTCCATACAAGAGGAGCACGTGGCAACAGAAACACCTGCACCCACCCCTACTCCTGTGCCTGTCCCAGGACAATGTAGGGGAATGTGGGCAGCCATGCCAGGGTTTTTCAGCAGCAGCATCACCCATATGACCAGCACAGCCAGAACCCTTGCCATAAGGGGTTCGGGGGATTCTGTAACACACACAGACTGGCAAGGAAGAAGCCTCAGGCAAAACACTGTCAAGGCATAGCTGAAGGGCTTGGTTTGGAAAAAAAACAACAAACCAGTCCCTCACTTCCCTCTCCCTCCTGCAAAAAATCCCAACCAACCAACAACAATAAATTACTGCAAAACAGCTGCAGGAAGCAGAGGATGTCTATTTCCGGCAAGGTTTAGGGACACACACACACACACACACTTGCAGAATTCACAGCCAAAGGTGCACAAAGGCCCAAACTGTACAAGCTGTGAAGGCACTCAATTGACATGAGTATTTGTGCCTGACCACTGAAAAATCCTGTAAAGATGTAAGGCAGGCACACAGAGCTATTATGGGTATGGATTTGTAGCTATTTGGAAACAGTGACTATTTAAAAACTCACATAGGTAATTTCCCAGGTCATTGTTTTGAAAATAGAGTCTCAGGTCTGCTAGACGCACTAACTGCAGTAAATGCAATTTGATGCTACTCTTACTATGATATGTATTTAAATGCAGCATTAATGTGGTACTTTACAGAAGTGTAACAAACATCACACCCCGGGCTCAGTTATTTTTTAAAGGGACCTTTTGGGTTAGAATTGAAGTCACGCACTTCAATGAAACAATCAAGATCTTAGAAGTTATGTCACGAGGACAAATTCACGTGTTTAAAGACAACCTGGATGAAGCCAGACAGCCTAATGCAACTCCTGGCTACAATGCTAAACAAGCTGACAAGATGACTAACAACTGACATGGTCATAGTGCAGCTGGCTGTGCTGTCAAGTCTTGGGCTACCAGTGTCACTGTCTAGTCTTAAAAAAGTACTTCTTGCTCAGACATACTTCCAATAATTATCCTATTGCAGTGCATTATAATCATAAGCCCTGCAGTAACATTAACAAACAACAAAAACCTGCACAAAGAAAGCTGGAAGCCTTGGAGATAATGTAGGAAAATTTCTACTTGGAACACTTTTTGGCTTTGGATTCGTCACTGATTTTACGTTTACCGTAGTTTTACTAGAGGATATCTAACTGGGGGAGTAAAGGTCCCTGCCTTACATGTAAAGCTCACTTTTTGTTACCACACACAAGTGATTCTTACAGAGTGAAAAAGACTATAGTGGGAAAATGTTGTTATGCTAACAACTCACAAGAAAAACAACAACTAAAAAAACCAAGTATGCCAAAATGTAAGTTTAAAAGGCAGTATTACGGTACTGAAGCGTTTCACAGAGTTCCCTATACTCTGAGCTACGGATAAAGCACTAATAATTACATGCTCTTTCCCATCTTTGAATAAATCTATGCTTGTTGACTGGTTTTCCAACAAGCTGGATGAGTTTGGGTAAACAATCCCACATGAAATAAGGAGGAGTTCTCACTATGCACCATTGCTGCCTACCCAGCAAGAACTAAGGAATATGTACAAACTGCAGCTCCACAAAATCAACCCTTAGAATTTCTAGCATATTGCAGAACACTGGGAAACTGTAAAGCTTGTAAAAGCATTTTATTCCTGCTCATCCCCCAAATCCAAAGACTGCTGAGGAGGAGTATCAACTTAATTTTCAAACAATTCAAAGCAAATTTCAAAGAAAGGACTTGGAGGGACAGGTGGGGTTTTTGGCACAAGGAAGTCAGAATGACAACTGAAATTCAAGATATTTTTGGAGGCAAGTGAAAAATTGCACTTCAGTATGGAATTTTTATTAGAACCATTTTAGAGACCAGCAGGTAAAACACCAAAAATGGAAAGTGCAGGTTGGGAAAGGGTCTGCAGTTGGAGCAAGAGACACTTCACAGTCTTATCTAGAAAGCAATTTCTCTTGCTGACACATAAAATACTTGTTTTGTGCAGTTATCCTCTGAAACAAGAGGTCTCAGTGCATCCTGATAATGCAGCTCAGCCAATCTATTAGCTCTTAGCTGGCAAAAAGATGTCAAATGGGATCAGCCACCTTCCTCTCACTCATGAGCTCGCAACACTTTGCTTTTACCTGGGCTCTGCTGCTTACTGGACTGCACAATAATGCTGATTGGACTCACTCACACAGCAGGAAGTTAACCTGCCAACATCTCTTGTCAGCTGATGCTGAATCAACAAATTAAACAGCAAACTGTGAGAGCCAGGGTATCCAGGGGCAAGAGCAGGGGTGGGGCTGCCACTTTGGGCAGCAGCCAACAGTAAGTTCTGCCCTTTCGTCTTCATTGTGCCATTATTTTCCCCAGCTTACTCTTGGTTCTGCCTCTTTTTCCTACCAGGAAGATATGCAAAAGTTGCTACAATACATACTGAATAGTAACTAATGGGAAAAAAATTAGTGACAGCAGGGAGGTCTTCAGAAAGGTGCTGAGGTGGTTTTTTTAAGTTCCTTTTTAAGAACTTCAGAGTTAAAACTAGCCAGCCAGCCACTGCGTTTCACACTAGTTCAAACATAGTAAGTTTAAATATACTGGTTATAAACACAGTCTGCCAAGAGTTGATCATGATGTCCCAATCCTTCTGAAAACATTAAACCTCGCCTACGCGACTCAAGTCTGTAAGCAAGGTAAAAGGTTCCCCAACACTGTGCTGAGAGCCAAATCTACTCTCTTTTGCACTAGCACTCAGAAGGAGCCCAGGTAGTATCTTGACTGAAAAACTGAAGTAGTTACCAACAACCAGCTAACACACTGTTGTTCATTTCCAAGATTTTTCATTTTGCTGCTCAGCTTTAGTTGTCTGCTGTAAGAAAACTTGGCTGTTCTCTGATCTCCATCAAACCTCCAGCTTCCCTAGTATTTCCATGACACAGCTATGTGTCAGGTATATAGAAAGAGTTCTTTGTGTTCAAAATTAATCACTAAAGGACAGCAAAAGCTAGCAGAATTAGTTGAATTAGAAGGACTGCTGTACACAATATATTAAAGTTGTAAAGAGAATTTAAAGTCAATCATTAGGCCACACTTACCTCCCCCTATAAACTCTTTACTAAAAGCCAAGTAAATAAATTACAGATTTATGTCTAAACCACAGCCCATCAGAAGCAGTAGCTGATTTTCTACAGACATTCTTTACTGTTATTTCAAGTTATTAAAACGCTTTTCTGGCTTGAGATCTCACACCTACTTTTAAATGAAATGCCAATATTACATGGATTTTTTCTTTCACTTGTAATCAGATTTCCCCTCTCTACACTGAAAAAACTCCTTTCCTAGTGTAATTGATGCTGACATCTCAAAAGGTGTAGAAATCACAGCAGCCATCTATGAAACATCTGTATTTCTTTAAAAAGTGGTACTTAATAATTAACAACCAAATTCAGCCCCTGGGGATTATATTTGAGATCTCTGGAAACCTTTACACTTCAGGATAAAAACTGAAGCAGTTGGTACAGATTTCAACCAAATGCACACACATACCTATACTGGAGGTATAATCGGTGGCTCCAAAGATCAACTCTGGTGCCCTGTAGTACCGAGAGCAGATGTACGACACATTGGGTTCTCCACGAACCAGCTGTTTTGCACTGGAAAGGAAACAACAGTATTTCAGTCATGAACATTTTTACAATATTGCTGTGCAGACTGACATTAAGCTTTGGCACTCTTCACCCACTCCCAATTCCCAAATGTTGAAGTACAATGTTCTTCTAAGCTGATGCAAACGGACTCCTTGATTCACTGTGAAATCAGTCCAATCCATCAAGCATCTACCTTGTACTGGGGACAGCAAAGGAAATTCTGACTACAATCTAAGTGAAAAACAGTGTCAAAGTTTTGGTTGCCTGTTGTCTTTTGCCAGATGCAAAGGCTTGTTTACAGTGGAAAAGAGGACAGAAAACAGTTCAGTCAAATATAGTCACCATTTCAGGTTCAAAAGCTCTGGATACTCACAAGGACTGAGTGGGGTTGTTTGTTTGTTTGCCTTTTTGTTTGGTTGGTTTTTAATTTCCATCACAATATTCTGCCTCTTTGCTACTTAAGGGAGTGTGGTATGAGGTGACAAAGGAAAAAAAGCCTTTGCACTGTTAATAGTCCATGATGAACACGAGGGTTTCTTTTATACTGTAATCAATCAGCCACAAAGGATTTAACTTACCATATTGCCTCAATACTTCTCTTTGAAAGAATCCAAGAAAAGAATGGACCACAAGAACACATTACTTTGGGAACATGAGTCTATGGGCATATTACACTTCTTTCTTAATTAACAAGTGCTAGACAAAAAGGAGTTGGAAGACAAAACTTGCCTTTTGGAAATATGACATTCACCTAAATAGCACCAAACAGTGCAGAGTGGCAAGCCAGCCAAATCCAGTGTTCAGCTCATTCCTCTCAGCCTTTAGCAAAGAAGAACTTCCATAACCTATTTTAAAAAGTCTCAGTTTTCAGTATTCTATACAGAAACTACAGTTAACAGATTCCCACTGATAAAAAAGAGTAAGTATTCCCTTTTTATGCATTGTCAGTTTTGAGCTTCGGCGCGATTCGTACTTCGCTCCAGCACTGGTGAGGTAGAGCTGAGCAGGAGATCCCGAGGCAGCAGACATGACGATGCCCTGCTTGAATAACCCCCATCTGACATTCCCACTCACTATGGGCAAGCAAATTTAGCAACAGCAGCTTCTGTGACCTCTCACACATATACCCCAACTATTTTAGTCTGCAAAGTTACAGCACAATATAAAGATTGAACTTTCCCAGTGAGAAATCTACGTCCTATGTCTAATCTTACTAAAGATTGCCAGAATTTTTGTATCAGTTCTAAGATGGGGGCTGGACTCTCAAGGTGATTCTGAGTGGATATCGGAAATAAACGTGTCTTTGGAAACTAGAACATAGATGTCCACTATCCAAGAGCTTCAGCTGGAAGTGCTGCTTTTGATTTTGAGCCTCTGTGGTATTTGCAACAATAAGTGGATTGTTGTGCATGCAAGTAGACCGACTAGTCTAACATCAGCCTTTTTAAGTTACAATGCCACCACACCTGTCCTCTCTTGCCCAAACACATTTCACTGCAATAATTGTTTCTATTTTTCCATGGTGTAGTATTTTCCTTATGTCATGGTGTATTTATTTTACTTTTCTAATACCTGCAAAAATAAGAGGCAGGAAGTTTAATTCCCTCCCTCTTAACATCCTTTTCTAGCTCTTCCCTGCCACTCCTTTGGACTCACTTTCGGGAGAAAATAGAACATAGTAATTCCTCTTTTAAGCTACAAATAAAGACCTTCTAACAGACACAGAGAATTTCTTGGCCAAGTTGCATCAAGGTTCACTTTGAAGGAAGATCTTTTCACCAGGTTTCAGGCCACAAATGTGCTTACCTTCCAAAGTCGCAGAGTTTTAGAACAGCTGTATCAGGGTCCAGCAAGAGGTTCTGTGGTTTTATATCCCGGTGGCAGATCCCAAAGGAATGGATATAGGCTAAACTCCGGAACAGCTGATACATGTACAACTGGAACACAGAAATACCAGTCAAATCAGGCTAAACAATTTGTTTAGCACAAACCCTTATTAGAAGAAAAACAAAACCACTGAGAAAAAGACCATACTGAATGCCTGCTAGGGCTATGAAGGAGGGTACGGTATTTGCATACCTTCCCCACACACACTTTGCTACATACACACACATGTGGTTCAAATCTTTTCATGTGTCCTTTGAGATAGCATAATTAGCATACTTCCAAAGAAATAACTGTGCCAGTTTTCCAACATTTGTAAATAATGGCAATCATAAAAAGCATACACAAAGGTGTTTCAGTTTGCTCTACAAATCAGCCACTTCACAGCGGTGAAGTATTCCAGGTTATTAAAAATCAAAACAAACAAACAACTAAAAAAAAAAAACATGCTCCACAAAATCTGAAAGAAAACCCTTTAGCTGATGAAGCTACACTAAATGCTGCCTGAAGACAAGGATAGTGCCTCAGCCTGTCACTGAAGTGAATCTCCCAGTGTCTCTTGCTGAGGGGATAGAGTCATTTTAATTTCAAATCTCTGGACAAAAACAGAAGGCAAAGAAAAGCAACTGTTCAGAATAATTTTATGCAAGGCAGAACAAACAAGTACGCTGAGGGAGAGTTCTCTCTGCCCACCTTCCAGGGCTGGCTAACCCCTTAGCAAGGAAGAACACAGCAAGGAGAGATATTATGAAGCCAAGAACTTCAAAGGACAAGCTTACAGGGCAAGGGGAGGATGGCCAACTTCTGGACCTACACACTTTTGATTATGGATAATAAAAAGCTGCTGGATACAATTAAGGATGTATAGCACATACAGTCATAAGTGCATGGAAAGCCCTGTTTTAAGGTTGACAGAAGGCTGCCAGGTTATTTTTAATTTTTGTTGTGTCCCTATAAATTTCTACTTAAAATCAAGCTACAGGCAAGACACTATTACCAGAGATGCATCTCCACACTTTTCTTTTACAAGCATATTTTCCACAATTCACCTTTAACAGTCTATATAACCAAGTGCAATTACTTGATATTGGTATCAGGTCATGTTTGCCTCTCTTTCACCACTATCTTTGTCGTCACACTCTCTCCTCCTTGTTTTTTGTTGTTTGTTTAGTAGAAAAGTAGGAGAGGGAAGAGAATTGCTTGAATTTTGGCTCTAGGCCTCTGGTTTTCATCCTTGTTTCTGAAAACCACAACTCTGCACAAAAAAAGCAAACAAACATTTTTTCCGAATTGCCTGTTCTAGTCCCTTAAGTATGTATTGTGCAAGTGTATTGCAAAATAATGCAAAAGACTGCTCTAACTTGAGGGGTCAAGTTAACACATGTGGGATTTAGAAAGTATGCCTTTCATCTCCACACAGCAAACCTAAAATTTCCAAGGACTCCTTACAGCAGGTTAGAAAATACAAATAAAAATTAACCAGAAGATTACAAGAACAGCTTCTGTGCAGCTTTAAGTTTCTTTGTTACCCAGGGAAAAGCAGCTCTCTGCCTGCCTAGTTATCCATCAGAAGTGAACAAATAGATATGATCTGACCTTCGTGTAGCCAAGACGCCTGGAAAATTGCAAAATCCTTAATGACATTACGGTAACATGATCTTTTTAAAACACAGGATAATATAAAAGCCTTGCCTTGCCAGAAAAATAAGAACAGCTTTCCAGGCTACCTGGAACAAGAAGTCCCAGGCATCCTGCAAGGTGGAAGAGTTGAAGCAGATTTTTCCCTGAAAGCGTAAGGAAGAACAATTTTCTCAAGTTCCCGTAACAGAACAATTAGGGCAAGAATACTGACAAAAGATAGATAACCAATTTATCAAAAGCCAAGTCTACAGATTTTGGGGAGCATATAACCTGAAGACACATGCTGTTCCATCAACAAACCAAACAGACTGACCTTGAAGTCTGCTGGATGATAAAATTCTGTGTTTTCTTAAAAATCAGGCAAAAGTGATGCCTATTGCAGAGACATGCCATTTACAATTTATGCATATAGTTATGGCACAAAACTTCATTATTGAAATAATTACAATTTGTAGCTTTCATCTTTGTAACTTTCATCTTCTTTCAACCAAACTGAAGTTTTTTCTTAAGCCAATCCTTACATTAAAGCATTATACTTTTAAAGAGGAGTCTGAAGAAATCAATATGCATCAGGAAAATTTGTTGGTAATTTTGATTAAATATTACCTGTATGTCATGTTAACAAGTTAATGCCATGTGAAAACATCATCATGCACTAGTGTGTGGATTGTGGTCACCACAATATATGAAATGGAACTACAAGGCCCCAGATGGGTCCCGTGTTTGACAGCAAATGAGAAATTTTATTTATTTTAACCCCTGTGTAAAAGATGTAGACAACTTGAGTAAGGTTTTGAAACTACAATGTGCATACAAGGACCCTAGTCCATGTAGCTTTTGAAGACATAAGCCAATGAGCCTCAAGTGAAGACAAAAATGTGCCTTTCATGACCACAACAAAAGCACGTGAACTCTTACTCATGTGCCACGAAAAGGGGAAGATAAGAGATTAGAGAACATCCTTTTGACATCCTCTTTCAGTTCCTGACCTTTGTTCTATTATGTCTTCATCATCTCAGAAAACTGAAAGCTGCTAATCTGGCTGGTGTCAGTCTCTGTCTAAGCTGCTTCAAAAACAAAACATTCCCCCCAATACTCAGTCTCCCTGACCCATTCCAAGATTTCTGTAAGGTCAGAAATTGGGAGTGTTTGTTTAAGTCTCAACCCTCTATTCTTCCTTCGCCATAAGAACAAGTAACTAAATTTTTTTCCTTGCCTCGAGATATATTTGCTTCTAAAAATTTCTGGTAATTTACTATTATGTCAGAAAAGAATACCCACAGTGTATTTCTGTAATATCTTTCTTCACCTGACCACCTCTGTCAGTTACCTACCTTGACATAAATCATAGGGAGTGTCTGTTTGGCCCGACTATAATGTCTGGCAACTCTGTATACTGTTTCAGGAACATAATCCAGCACCAAGTTGAGGTACACCTCATCTTTCTGAAAAAGAATAGAGAAGAAAAGCAAATCAGCACTAGATTTGAGCCATGAAGTACAATTAAAATATCCAGAGAAACCCAGAAGATGAGAAAGCTGTGGATATTTCAAGTCTCATCTTTAGTGTGTGAAATGCCAAGGAACTATTTAGGCTTTGCATTCGTGCATTAACACTTTTGTCAGACTTATGTTTAAGGTCATGTTAATTGTTCTGGTCTCCAATGTAAGATATTTTCTTATTATAAATGGAGACAAGGATGTAATTGTTCTGCCCAGTCAATATTTTCGTTAGGAGAGTATTTCAAGGTAGTATCTACATAATTAGTTAAAACAGCCTATTAACTCATTAGTCCCTTACCTGCCAAAACCCAACAAGTAAAAATTTGAAAGTTCAAAACTCAGCCCCCAACAACAACACATCAAAAAAAGTTCAAACAACCTTCATCTTTTAGAAATGTTGCTTTGATCTTACTGAATTCCCAGCTAGTAAGAGATTAATACATATGTACATATACATATATACCATACATATACATTTGTATACCGTAAGCCAGTGTTAACACTTGTAACCATTCTGTTTACAGGTATTACAATGTCCCAGTTATCTCCAATTTAAACATATGAACTTATTCAAGACAAAAGAGAACAGGCCAAAACCAAAGTCTCAAGTACAATTTTTAATATCTAGGATTAAGTTAGAGGTTCATGTGAACACAACACAGAGAAACAACAAAAGTAGCTTTATAATGAGGTACCTTGTTACATTATGAAGTACCTTAATACACATTAGCAAAGGAAAGAAGGAACAAAGAGGACTTAAATGACGAAGTCCTATAAACATATAGTGCCTAACTGCAAAACAGAATTTTCACCAGTAAAACAGGTCTTAAAGAGACTTCTGATATTTTAATGCAGTCTTCAGTGCAAATCCTATCAGGATTTGGAATACTTTTCATGTTGTGGGGTGGGTATAATTAACCATATCAGCATAAAAAACTTTTTGAAAGCTAGTGACTAACTAGAGGTAACCTCTCCTGCACCTGCTATTTTATCATATAGAACTTTCTATCGAGAAAGACAATACATAGAGAATTTACAAGGATGGAAACAGCACAGAGCTCCCAAGTCTTCGACTGGAGGCTCTTGTCAGAAGATCTACTGGCTATCTATATCTTAACACCTAAACCCAAACCTCATTTAGCTACAGCAATTTAATACTACTTCTCTACTGTGACTTGACCCATCACTTCAAGCACTGAGTGAGGTGTGTTTCTCTCACAGTGCTCTGCTGTCCTACCCCAGCAAAGAGCAGCAGTCTGGTACATGCTACAACACACAGAAATACACATCTTGAATACGTACGCAAAGAATTGCTGGCTTTGTGTGTTTTTAAAGGCTCAGAATTCAAGATCTCTGTACACCATGATTTGACAATAAAAGCTTGTATTTTCAGGACATTTTAATAGCTCTTACCAATACCCCCTAATAGACCAAGTCACTTTGCATGGCCCTGCCCACATGATTCCTCCCTCCAAAAAAACCCCTCTTTCTTAATATCATTGCTTAAATGACAGTGGCAATACCACAGCACCAAGCAAACGACAATGGCCCACCAACTTCTGTCTATCTGGTCTTATCATTATTCTCAAACACAGATAAGGAGCAGCCTCCAAAACCCTGCCTATGCTGGTGCTTCTCCCAGTGCCGTCCAGGAACTGGGAACAATGTGAAGGCTTCTGAAGGGGACCAAGCTGGGGAGAAAAAAACTGTTGAAATGGATGAGAAGGGAAAACCACCAGCAGTGCAGAGGAAATACTAGATGGCTCTGGAACTCCACAGACGTGCAAATGTATGCAAGAAAAAAAAAAGAAAACCAACAA
>WAAE01021777.1:8386-47350 GCA_013400495.1 Nicator chloris
AAAAAAAAAAAAAAAAAAAAAAAAAAAAAAAAAAAAAAAAAAAAGAACACAGCTGAAGTTCACCAGATAAGCGTCTTTGTGGGCAGATGTCTTCTTTGGAAGAGAGAATACTAACACCACTAATATGAAAAACTGTCTTCTCCTTGAGGAAACTTTCCAATTATAAAAAGAACATTGGCTCTATGTAACAGCAATAATATTTGGCCTTCAGGGATTAATCTAGAACAGAGCTTATTATACGGAACGTAAAATTAATGATGTTCAAAGTCAGTTTAAAAACCCAACCTCAAAGACATGTTCACATAACCACATTCTCTGACTGAAGGACACCACATTTCTCTTCTGTGCTCAGAACCAGAAGGATCACAACTGGGACTTTTTATGCAGTGTCAGTAATCAATCTTGCAGACCACGACTCAAGGTTGCTCAGAACCACTGAGCACTGCTGGGCTCTCTGGAAGATTGGCCATCCTTAGCCACCCACCACAAGGCTGGAGTTGTCTGATAAGGGTTAGGGCTAGGATTTGATAAGGGTTAGGGTCTGATAAGGGTTAGGGTTTCTCTGAAGCACTGAGAAAAGTGCAGGTTTACTGAAGAAAGGCATTGCTAACACACACTTGTAGTTCATCACTGCATTCTGGTAACTTCTAGCACAAACTTTACGTGGACGTCGCACAAAGTTACGATTAGAAATCAAATTTAGTTCTGTAATCATTACCTGAGGAAATAAAATTTTGCTATTAGCAATCTGCTGTGTTTTGCTCTTCAGTGCAAACAAACCTGAGCTATTTTATTCCTGCAGGGCAGGCAGGCGCTGCAGGGCTGCTGCAGGGTCTATTTCCAGGTGCAACTCCAACAAAACGAGAGAGAAAGAAGTTCAGGGTGACAAGAGCCCGAAGTGCTGTAGAGATACAGCACTACACCAGCTTTACTAAACAGCTTCTCCTGCCCAAGCCTGCCTGTGGGAAGCTTAACAAAAAGCTATTCCTTCTTTCCATAATATGTATGAAAAGAGTAACGAGATTACGTGTGTTGCCACAGCCGGGGGACAGCAGCCTGACAGTATTTAGTAGATGTAAAATGCTACACTGTACATTTTTCTTGCTTTGGAACCACTCTTAGCTAACTTAAAGCTATAACATGCTGAATTATAAAGCTTGCACTGAAGACTTCTGCTTGTAAAATTAAAATGGCCAATTAAGTTGATGCTGTCAGTAAAACTCAAGAGATGAATGAGCACGGACTGTTGTGAATTGAGGCAGTTTTCATCTAAGTAGTCACTGAGAGGGGACTTAAGGTCCAAAGTTTCACCTCTGTTTCCCATGACGCTTCCTCCTTGACTACAACATTAACATCTCTATGAAAACAGTTTGGTAAATTGACTCAAGCTACTTTATCAGACTGTATTGAGGGGGGGGGGGGGTTGGCAGGTAATCCAGCTTTTCCCAGATAACATTATTTTTATCATCTCTAACAGAGAAACTGTATCAGGCACAGAAAACTATCATTATTCTCATAGCTATAAATCATGCTGGGCTCTGTCGATAATTTTCTTTAAGAAGTAGTTATTTCAACTAAGGAAAATTCTTTCGTCTCATATTTCAAAAGCAATTTGCAAACACTAATTTCCAGCACGGGAAGGACAAAATCTTTACAAATTCTATCATCTTTTGACATCTCTTCAAATATTCTAGCTTCTTAGCACACCCAGTGCTCTCCAACAACGCTCAGCAGAAACTGGGAACAGTTTTGAACGCTGAACTTGCTTTCCACACCTTGGCACACAAAGACCCCAAGTGCCCCAGCTGGCTCTTGCCTAAAAGAGTGTCCTGGCACAAGCATCAGAGCATACAAATTACCCACAGCACCAGGGGCACCAGCACGAGGAAATGGTGCAGAGGAACTCCGTGTGACGTTTTGTACAAAAGCAGCCAGTCACCGTGTGCCTTGCCTGACAAATGGCTCAACTTCCTTCCCACTCTCTGGTGTCCAGTCTACACAGCAACTTTTACACTACCTGGACTGATGTGTATGGGTTCTGGGAAAGACTGAAAATTTTAGCTCAAAGAAACAGGACTTTTGGCCCACTTTGATGTGCAATTTAATCAAGTTAGACCCAAATCTAACATCTGTACATCTAAATTGACTCTAAATCCAGAGTAAATTTACTGAGGTCAGACTCTGTGCTGACTGATTCAAACACATTAATTTGTGGGTTACAGGTTTTTTTCATTATATTCAGGCAGTAGCTAAAGAAATGGATTTGCTTTTCTATGAAATGAGAGGGGGTTTTATGGTCTAAGTATAGTTTAAATTAGGAAGCAAGAAATGGCAGATGAAAAAAGTAAATTTTACGATTGTAAAATGAAAATGAAGGCAATTTCCTTCCAAAACTCTGTTCCAAGGATTAGGAAGCAGAGCTGTCCCACTGCAGCCTTAAAACAGATGAAAAAGCAGCGAGGATGACGAGGACAGCAGTGAAGGCTCTGCTGGGATGGCCCTCAGCAGTGCCCTGGGATCAGAGCCAGCATTAGTCACAGCAGTCCTCTGGCCAGTTCCCTGCAGGTGAGCCAAGGCCAACCCAGAACAGCAGCTACAGAAAATGAAATCCAATATTGAAAAATAAAAATATAATGGAGCACAGCCATTAGGGCTCTCACTGGATTTCTTAATTCTGTCTTCCACGTAATGGAGAGATCAGAGTGCCAACAGTTCTTCCAAGATGACAAAGCTAACACACTCATTTCAGATGAGGACAGAACTACAATAAACCTCAACAAATATCCATGCCGGGTTCTCTGTGGAAGTATTCCAACAGATAAATATATTTATAATATAAATATTATTTATACTCAGTGTTGGGTTGTCAAACTATTTCAGTGTCAACATTATTTATTTGGCAAAAAACAGCCACTACTCCAGTCTGGTAAAAAAATAGCTTTTGATAGGTGATGTCTCAAGTGCTTTAGCCTAGGAGAAACACTGCTTGCTGAAGGGGATGCTGTGTAGAAATCAACAATTTTTAGATAAAAATCACTTGAAAGAAGTAAAAGTTTAAGGATTTTGTATATTTCTTGTTCAGTCTGTACAGTTTGGACCTTTCACTCAAGTCTATAACACACACATTTTCTTAGAAAGAGAGAAAACTGCTGTTAATTCCCATCTATATTTCCCACCACTATATCCAGATATACATAATACAATTAGCTCCCTCACATTAAAGAGCGCCTTTTAATCTGATTTTCTAGATGGACAAAAAGCTTTGGGAAGCTGTTTAAAGAACAAAATGCTTTTGCAGCCTCATAAAAGAAAGTGATATAAAGCAAGGCCATGTGCACACAACCCTCCACTGGAAGTGAGACGTGACTTGGAGTGCTGAGCAACCTTTCCCAAAGCCCTTCAGCACAGTCTGTGAAGCAGGGACAGAGACACTGAGCTCCTTTTCCAAACCAATGTATTAAATGCTCTGTGATAACTTACTTATTATCCTTGTTAACCACCAATTGTTCTCAGGCTTCATAAACAGGACTTCTTTGGGAAGAGATTAAATCTGAGATTCCAGATCTTCAGCCTCTTCTGTGATGCGCCAATTGCTCAAATTAAATGGAAAAGTATCTTAGAGAGTCAGCTAGAATTTAAGCCAGGGAAATCCATGGAAGACATAAAGTTGGAGTGGCTCCCTGTGTACTAACCCTTTGTCTCACTTTCGTAGAAAGAACAGCCAAATTCTACCAAAGATCCCCCAGCTCGGTGCATTGATGCTCACAGAACCCAGGAAGCAGAACAAAAACAAATCTGGCAGAGCTGCAGTTTGACGACTACATCTTCTACACCACAGCACTTTTTCAGTGGTTCCAGGGATCGTGGCACGATTCATTTAAAAGGAAACTGAAATAGTGCTAAATAAAAAAGAATCTTATTTTGCAAAGAAATGGTTTATATTTTCATTTGGCTGCACGGTGGGATCACAAGACAAACCTTATTTAGTTATTTCTCGTATTTATCCTGCAAAAAGCTGAGCCATTCTATGAGAGTGTGCTCTGAGACCAGCACTGAAGACTCTGCCTGTGAGATGGAAGATGCAGACTCACCAAACTGTTCTGAATTCGGCTGTTCAGTGTCAGTGGAAGGTTTTACAGAATGAGGAGCCTTCAGCCAGTCTCCTTTCTGACCTGTTCTACCCCCACGTATGTCCTGAACCGAGGGGAAACACTGCCTTGGCAGCCAGGTGATGAAAAGCACTGATGTGTGTTCAACCCTCTGCTCTGTTTATTTTGATGACTTTCCCTCCAAGTTCCCGAGCCAGCCTCGTCCCTGCTGGCCTAGTGAAGTGTTTTACTAGTTTTACAAAGCAGAGGGATGCCAGAAAAGAGGCTGAGCGAAATCTGTCCTGAAGGAGACTGGTTCTGTGTGGAGAAGCATGTTTTGGGGCTACAGACCTCTCTGGTGCAATCCTTGTTCTAATGGCTCAGACACCTGAACCTTCTCCTCCCCATCCAGGTATAAATCCTATTCCAACTTGTGCTGGATCTCTACTTCATCCTGGAAATTTTATCTGGATGAAAAGTCTTTCGGCCCCAAAAAACTGTGAAAATCGATATACTCCATTAAAAGGGTCAATGCATTGGTGTTTCTTTCTGGGGAGACAAGAGACCAAAATGTTTCCCCAAAATATTAAGAACTCCTTCCAGCATTTGCTTTGCTAGTCCAGGACTGCAACTGAATCAGTTCTAGGGGTGCTAACACGGAACTTTTTCAAACGTTCAATCAAGAAACAAATCACAAAACTCCTCCTGCATTTATTGTGACCACCACAAATGCCCCTGCCTGAAAAGGGACAAAACAGGGCTCTGAGCTTCCTGCCCAGACCTGGCCTTCTGTGTTGTCTTGAACCAGGGCACGTGCATTTAAACCAAACTCTAGCAATGCATAAAGCCTACTTCAAGCACATTTTCCAAATCCACGTGGTGAAGAATTCATTCAGATTCTTCCTGTCGCAGCACAAACCAAAGATTTATAAATATGAACCTAAGCCAACTTCCAGGTCTTATCCTAAGCATGCAATTAAAAAGTCTGATGCAGAGTGCTCAGTACCTGGCATGACTGAATCCAGGATAAAGAAGAATTACGTTTATGGACACGGGTATGGAAAGCTGAAGGACTACCTAATTACTGTGAGCAAAACTCAGCATTTTAATTTTTGCTAAATGCCAATTAAAATCTTGTCAGCACGTTCCCAATTCACCAAAACAATGTGAAACTTTTCATACCAATACCAGGATTTCACTCAATTTCTGCAGCGACTGTCGTTACCTGCCTGAGCCCACGTCTTTGCTTCTGTCAATGCACAGAACTTTTTGCACAAAAATGCCATTTATAAATGCTTGAAAGAATGTGCCTCTGCTGTGACTAGTAGATATTTCATTAGTAAGGACCTCCAGTCACCGTTCAAGTCCAGTCAATAACGTATTTTAAACTCAGTGGTCCAGAGCTTCTGTTCACCCTGAAAATAAGCTTCAAGCACTCACACAGTTAAGAAGTTTAAATAAGAAATGAAGACACTCTCACGTCCATAGTGCAACAATGCTTGAGAGAAAGCATGATCTAATCCTAAATCCACTATTCTCATTATCAGTTCTAGAAAGTTTGACTAAGGGCAGTCAAGGAAACTTTCTTCCCATCAGAACAAACCACATGGGCTGGGTGAGAGTCGTTCCTGACTAATTATTGCAGCACAGGAATTTCATCAGGCTGATGTTAAATGATATTGATGAGGTGTCTCTGCCATCTGAAATTAGTTACACTGTTATCTTTTGATAAGATTATCTTCTTTATCAACATCTCTAGCCCCATAAAGAGCAGTACATAAGTAATGTGGGTGCCAGGGAAATATTTGCTGTGGACTCACACGGAAGAAGAAGACAGGGACCTTATCTTCTGCTCACACTGGCGTTTCTCAGTTACATTTCTGTGGCAAGCAACTCCAGGTTGGTTGTCAATGCAATCCAAAACTCAGGAACTGCCGTTTTTATTTCAGGAACAAAATGCCAGGTAAGTTGTTGCACCACCAGTCGATCAAAGAAAAAGGAATGTTAAATTTGAGGGGGCACATGAAAGACCTGATAAGGAAGAAATTTTCTAGTGGCTGATCCAACAACATTCATAGCTCAAGCACTGGCAGCCCCTTTCTGTGTGTCAGGTGCTCCCTGCAGAGGGATGATCAGGGACTGCTTTCCTCCCCAGCCATTCTCTCTTTTCCATTTGTCAGAGTGTTAATTGCCAGCCAAAGGAGCCTTTTCTAATTATGACTTTGTGGAGTATAAAGTCCAACATGGGCTTAAGGGTAGAGGGGGCTTCTTCACTATTATAATCTCTAATAATATTGTTATAGAGATGGCACTTCTCTGCCATGCAAGGTAACAGCGGGCAGCAAAGCACAACAGAATTGTCTCTTCTGCTCTCAGGAACACCAGAACTGGTGAAGGTCATTTGAAACACACAGTAAAATGTGAGTCTGCACATTTTACTGGATCAGCATTTCTCAGTCACTTAGTTTGTTCAGGCTTTTCATTTAACCTTCATTTCAGGAAATATCACACCACTCAGCATTATGACTATAGTGCCAAGAATAGCTACCTCACTTGGAGCTCCTTGCTTAAGAAGGGATTTAAGGATTACAGAAAATACATCTTTTTAATAGCATTATTGTCCTGCTCGGTGTTGGAGCTTTAAAGCATCAGCAGCTCTGGCACATGTGCTATTCATGTTCCTCCTGAGTGTCTCAATGCCAAAATATACATCCCAACCAAGTCAAGCCGATCCCACACAAATTCTCACAGCCTTTGGATGACTGTGTACAGAACATAATCTATTTCTGAGAGACTTAATCCACTGCTAAAACCACACTTGCAGCAGAAATACCGGTGATCTGAAACTACAGGCTTTGTGCAGATAAACTTAAGAAGGCATTTACCTCCTTAAAAAAGCTCTCAAGTCTTTTGCTGAGCAATTTGCATCCACTGTGGGGTCAGGAATGCTGCTGGTGCAGAAGAGCTGCAGGAAGTCAGGAGGGGTTTCTGGCTGCCCTGGCAGGGGTTATTTTGATGGAGAGCAATTATAAAGCCACCACAATTTTTGTGTGGCTGTGAACACGTGCCTGAAGGTTAGACAGAGTCAAGAGATAATAATCCAGGCTCTGGCTCCTCATACTTCTGATATGCTGATGAATTTAATGCCCAGCTTCTCCAACTCCTCCCTTCCTTACAGGGCATCACAGATTATATGCTCTATTCACCATCAATCCCCTGCCTGCCTCTTTATAAAGCCAAATTTCACGTTACCTTCAGCACCCTTCCAGCAAATCAAACCTGCAGGCTGAGAGTTTCCAAGAAATCCAGAAGTTCTGTTTTCTCCCTTCCAGTAGGAGAGGATTCTGACTGAGAAAGACACCCTGCACTGGGACGAGAGTAAAGCCACAGTTTGGCAAAAAGGAGACTCTTGTGAGCAGCACAGATTTTTTCCCAAGGATTTGGTAAGCTCTCCTCCAACGCTGGCTGAAGTTCAAGTCAGTTAAGTGCTGAGACTAAAAGAGAAGCTCACATTAAAACATGGTTTAGACACTTTTTGGAACAGTGTCTTGCAGTAAATGTTCATTATGGGAACCTAACAGTGACTCGAGTAACAGAAAGGTAACCAAAAGCTTCAGGGGCTGTTGGAGTCTGTGTGTGAGGCTGTGAGGTTGGTTTTGTTTGATTTGGGGGCTTTTTGTGGCTTTTTCTAAGAGGTTTTCTATTGTCTTCAATACAGCAGTGTATTTCCCCATGGTGTAAGATGTCTTCTGGGGGAAAGAATCATGCAAAAAGGGATTCTGGAAGAAGTAGAATAACAAAGAAATTCGGTAAAGGTTTCTAATAAAATTCTTCATCTCTCTGCAAATTGAACTAGTCTAGAAACAGAGCTGTAAAATGAAATGATGGTGTCTCAAATTCTACTTCTGTACAGATCAACACTGTAATAACTGAGCTAATCTCAGGGCCAAGCACTGAATGAAATGTTCACTTACTGGTATTTCCATATTACACATGGGCCACAAATTTTGTCAAGACCTTGGCATAAAACAGTTTTTTTAAACCAAATAATAAAAGGCAGTGATTTTGTTAAATCTGCTTCTGACATTTTTACACATTCTAAATGAATTTCCAAGACAGGCTGCATAAGGGACAGCTGATTTCTGAAGTTTCAGAGGAACCTTATATAAAAGCATTAGACTAAGTTTTCAGCTCCTGCTGCTTTGGCACATTTTGTTTTGAAATAACAATTTTCTTTGTATGTGTCAATTTTGTGGCTGTGGATAGACTTCCCAATTAAAAAACTGTACTCTCATCTTTCCATACGTGGCAACAACAACAACAAAAAAATTAGAAAAAACCCACAAATTTATCTCAATCTCAAAGGGATTTAATTCTGATTATGTTTTTCCAGATTATAAAGTTGTTTTATTTGAAATCTCATCAGGGTGAGTAGAAACTCAGTATATGTAATTATAGACTGAGAGGGTGGTAAATAATTTTTCTTTTGGGGGTCTTTTGCAACTCAGCACGTTCTGTGATTCTATCAAAAATATTTCACAGTGAGAACAATCAATCAGTTAAACAGCCTCCACAGGAACGTGGTAGAGTCTCCATCTCTGGAGGTTCCCAAGAAGTGGCTGGACAAGGGTCAGAATAACTAAATCCAGACCCCCTTTTACATGAGTGGTTGGATCAGATGATCTTTCAAGGTCCCTTCCAACCAACAACGTTCCATGATTTTATGAAGTAGGCATTCAATGAATTTCTGCTCTCATTTTTTATATGCATTATAAATTGCAGTTCCTTGCAGTTCCTTGCCTTTTTTGCCTACCCTTGATCTGCTACAGGAAGTTTTTCCAACCTGGAACAAAGCTGTTTTCAGCCAGATGACTTCATTTTCTCACTATCCTTCTCTCCAAAACACTCACACTGTGCAGCACCAAATATGAGTCCAGACAAAACCACCTTCTGAAACAGATGAAGGGTTGGTGTGTAGGAATATAAACAGCTGTCCCTTTCTTCTTGACTCCCATGTGAGGATCTGAAGTGTGTAACTGTGAAAGATTTTATCTGAGAATTTCACCATAAGGGGCAGGAGTAATCTAAGCCATCTATCTAAAGCATTTGCAGAACATGAGCATGGAAGAGTGAGAAATAACTCATCTTTTCATTGCAGAAACTGAATATTGCCCTGCAGGGCAGCTCTAACTCATGAGGAGTGTCAAGGCACCTCTCACTCCTAAAGCTGAATTTCGGTGATCCAGGAAATCTGTCTCAGGTGTAAGGACAATCAATCACACCAGTGTTTGTTCAGAGGCATTTGACAGTTTCAATATAATTCTGAATTATTCTCAATAAATTTCAATGAAAAGCTGTATAAAGCTCCAAGTCAGCACCCTGGATCTGTGCTTTCCCATCTTTTGGAGACTAATCATACAAATTTTGCACAGGTACTTAAGAAAATAATTCTATAAGGAATGCAACCGTAAAACAACTTGAGCAAAAAGGATGAAATCAAAACCTGGTTCAGAAAGGGAAAAACAGCTCCTGACGGTCAGAAATTCAACCACATCTAAAAGAAAAAGGAATTTGCAGGAGATACCAACACTTGAGAAATGACAGCTAATCTCCAGGATATGAACTATGTAATTAGAGAAGTGTTAAAATTAGAGGCAAGGAATCATATTTAATAGATGAGATTCTTATTACTGCTTATTTTCACTTCAAAAGAAAACCACAACACTTCCATGTTATACAGAGCACAGTGGGCATTACACCACCCAGTTCAGTAATCCAAAGGACACGTAAACATTGCTGTTTCTGACTCTGTGCCCAACAACAGGAAGAACTAAAACCTAGCATGAATCCAAACACATCCATTTGTTTAAGTGACCAAGCCTAGAGTGCTAAGAGAGTATTTGGAGGGGTTTCATCACCTTAGTCCTGTAGTAGGAAAGGTTTGCTTATCTTTTGGATACATATCAGGACAACAGCTATTATTACTGGAATTGTTTTTACCTTTCCCACCAAATCCATAAAAATAGACTGTGCTCCCCTATTTTCAAATCTCTGTATTATACTTCACACTCTGAATTGGAAGGTTACACATTCAACAACCATTTGTTATTTTATGCATGGACAATATTTCCATGCAAGGAGACAGAAGATTATTGAAACCTTCCTGACTTGGGAGGCAAACACTGCATGTGAAGAGCAGAACCCCTGAAGTTTAGTCACAGCTTAAGAGTGAAATGTAATCTTGAGCCAGTTCCTTCAATACCTAATCTTCTGTAAACTGGATATCATAAATTCACATTCCAGGAAAAATATTTACAGAATTTAGTTCATGTAAAAATGTTGAAGTCTTAATCAGAAAGATAATATAAAAGAATGTTTGAGAGCTGTATTATATCCATGAACATGCAAATGTGGAGCACTGACAAGGGAAAATCATTAGGACAAGACTAAGTAAACTTAACTGGAAAAACTTCTAGTTATGATTTCTCAAACTTCAAGAGAATGTATCAAGTGTCTTAACAGTAAGTTTAGCACTTTATCCTGCCTTATGTCTTCATCATGTTTTTAATCCTGCAATATTCCTTTCCATATTTATATAAGTTCAGCTTATTAGGCTCAGGCACATCCCAAGTTTGTTTGTGATGTGTATAGATGTAAAAACATGACCAGAAATGGTAAAACTCCAGGACCAGCTTTCACACAGGTTGTATCAGGTTTGCTCCTCCCAAGAGGAAACCCCAAATCTCTCTCATGGTCAGCAGATGGAGGGCAAATGGGTTCAGAAGCCTAAGAACACACTGCCATGTACACAGTGTTCCTCCTGTGCAAGCTGCCAGTTGCCAAACATCTGCACCACACGCAAAGCTGGCTCTTTAGAACGTGGGTTTCATTCATTTTGCAACTAAAGTAATCAGTGGAGCACCAGATGAGCTAAAAGGAAAACCAAAATAATCAAATAGAGAGTTTTGAGAAGGTGCCATATGGGTCTTTTTCATCTTTTGGGGAAATCTTACACACAGCCTAAGAAATTATTGTTTGGAACACACACGGTGTTGAAGCCAAGGCCATTATATAAGCCCAGTGTCTAAATGTATCACAACCCAATTCTAATTCATACAAGCACTCTGTATAACCTTTATGGACAATAAAACTGGGTGACTGAAAGATTCGAAAGGAAGCCAAGAAACTCTGCACAGTCAAAAACCCCACTGCAGCTAATACAGAAAACATTTAGGACTGTCTTAATCTGGGACTCATCACAATGTGTGGGCAGATTCGCTTAACAGGAAGGATTAGTGGGGGGGGTGATTTACTGACTGGAGGTTTTTCCTTTACTCCTACACGTGGGATTCCCACAGTATCATGTAAAGAGAGGCCAGAGCAAAAGGACAGCAATAAGAGGCAAACTGCTGCCTTAGCAAGCATTTAAAACACCTCCCTGAAGTTCCAGAAGGCATTCCTCACATAATGGTGTGAAACAGGGAGTTTGTTTTCCTAGGAAAGTCACCTATTGCTCAAGAGAGATTGCAGGAAAAAGTATTTCTCCATTTTCATTATTTGTTTGCTGCTTTATGCCCCGTCTCTCCTCTGCTGTGTATTCTGCCTATTTAAAAGCAGTCTGGTAGCTAAAATAAGTTTGTGATAAACAGGCTAAAGAGAGCAATAACGTCTCTCATAATAATAAGTCTCCCACACAAGCACAGTCAACTTTACTCTTCCAGCTGAAATAAGAAGGAAGAGGGGAAAAAAAAAAAAAAAAGAAAAAACTAAATAAGTTCTAGGAGACCAAAACCCTGATGTGTGCCTGACAAACAATGAATTAACTCTGCCAGTGTCCTAAGGAGCCTCTGCTACACCACTGACTGTATCAAGATATATAACCATGAAAGTTATAGAACACTAAGTACCAAAGCTACCTCTTACATACTCATTCTTTCAAATGTTGCTTTTGAAAAGAAAAGCAGGTTCAAACGAACTGTGCCCACCCACAAGGAGAAAAAAAAAGAGGCAAGAGCAGCAACAGTGCCTCAATTCACATAGATGTGAATAATCGGAGCCCAGTTCAATCTGTGAAGTAAACAGAAGCAGGATGAAGGCTTTTCAATTTACACCTACAGCCTACAAATTAGCAGGCAGTCTGGTAGGATGAGCTGCCAGGGATTGCATAATAACCCTACCCCAGCAACAATGCAGGGAACAAAATGGTAGCTCTATACCAGCAGGGAATTTCCCTTTCTAATTAGTGACTACTAAGAAAAGCATTCTCAAGAGCCAAACGTCAGCCTTTGTGCAACTGGATCAGGAATTTGTTCATTATTCTTGATTGGTTCTCATCTGAAAATTAATTTCAAGGGTGTTTTAAGAATCAAAAGTAACTATGCATAAAAAATACGAAGTATCTTCTGGCAAATATTCCTTGAGAATTTATTTGGTAAAACAATTATTTCGTGCCAAGAGTTCAAGAGATTACTGGTAATTATGGCTTGTTTAAATATCTTGCCTGTATCAATATTCATCATATAGTCACTTGTCTATATCCACTGAAACCAAAAGTACCTGATCCAGAAAATTCTGGTTTTGCAGAACACGTTGTGTACATTCACATCCTGCCTCTCATCAGGGCAGCCATGAGAAAAGTGAAGCTGAATGTAGGATTTTCAGTTTTTCTCACACCAAGTGAAAAAGGAGACAAAACAGCAGAAAGGGGATGGTTTGAGATAAATAGGTAAAAAAAAAAATACAACCCTCTTCTGAGGAACACAATTACTTACAAGAAAATTTTCTGTCCTTTTTCAATGATTGCTCATAGACAGATTTCCACCTTGGGCAACACCCGGTAACAGGTCCTTCCAGAGGCACAACCACTTGGAGGAGGAGTCAAGAATCATTTCAGAAAACAGAACTCTGTAACCATAGTGGCAAGTGGTACGTTATTCCTAGATAAACCCTGGAATTTTTAGAGCCCTGATTAGTAAAGTCAAGCTCCTGTAAGCCAGTCCTGATGCAGCTCTCCTGATGGTGTCTGGAACGGGAACACCCACAGCATGGCTTGAGAAACAACCTGGCCCAGAAGGGTCTGTGGTGAGGCCATAGCTGCTGGTGGCTGTTCTCTGCTGCTTCCTTGCCAGAGACAGACAAAAATGAGGGCTTGAGGAAAGCACCTGGCTCAGCCGGTTTAGAAGGCAAGAGCGCTGCTTGTACTGAGGAAGGTCAGAGCAGAGGGAGCAAGTCAGGGAAGGGGGAAGGCAGAGACAACCTTATCTCCTGCCTGAAGTGAAAGCCAGACCTCCTGGCTTCGTCTGCTCATTGAGATGTCAGTCCTGCACAGGCAGCAGGGCTGCCAGAACAAAATTCTCATCTCACCAGGTGAGAAAGCGTCCATGAAAGCATTACTGTTAGAGCAGCAATGGCCAGGGGTGGCCTTGGCACTCCCTACAACTCCCTGAAGGTGGATGTACTCAGGTGGGGGTTGGCCGCTTTCTCCAACTGACAGAATGAGAGGACACAGCCTCAAGCTGCACCAAGGGAAATATCAACTGGATATTAGGAAAAAGTTTTTTACAGAAAGCATGATAAAAGTACTGGAATGGTCTACCCAAGGAGGTGGAAGAGTCACCATCCCTGGATGTGTTTAAAGAAAGACTGCATGTGGCACTTGCTGCCATGGTTTTGTTGATTAGGGCTGGGTTGGACTCGATGATCTTGAAGGTCTCTTCCAACCTGGTGATTCTATGATTCTGTGAATTCTGTGACCAGAGCCAGGAAATCCCCACAGAGCAAGATTCAGGGGACAGGCTGGATCAGTTTGAGTGATTAGAGGAAAGGTCACAGAGTCACAGAAGGTGCTGACACGGAAGGGATCCGCAAGGATCGCTGAGTCCAACTCCTGGCGCTGCACAGGACCATCCCCAAGAGTCCCACCACGAGCCCAAGAGCACTGTCCAGATGCTTCCTGAACTCTTTAAGGGAAGGGCACCTCATTCAGGTGATAATGAAGCAGAGGTTGGCTGAGGTGGACAGCAAAGATTGATGGAAATCAGGATGTGGGATAACAGACCTGGGGAAATTCTGGTGACTGAAGTGGGTCTGAAGAGAACCTTTTGTGTAAGTACTTTCAGCTAGAGATGTCCTTACAATCCCAGGCTTCCCGGAGATGAACAAGGTCACTTCACCTTGAAGTGGTCCAGCATTGTGCCAGACCAGACACGTTCTGTGGAAGCATGAAAGACAGAGCAACATTATGTGGCCTTTTTGGTTTGGGACTCTGAATAACCTCAACACAGTCAGGGCAAGAAAACTTCTTAAAGCTACATCCCAGCCTTGCTGCACAGTTTTCTGAGAAAACAGACCAAAGGAAAACAAAGCATCCTGATGAGGAACACGTCTGCAAAGTCTCTGGAGTAAAGACGAGCACTGAAGCACAACAGCTGAGGAGATCAGTGTGAGGGGGCACAGTTCCCAGTTGTGTGAGCCCCTGCCCATCATCCTGGGGACACCATTATGGATTTCCATTCATCACTGCAGGAAGTGAAATGACCACAACCAGCTCTGAGGCTGTGTGAAGACAAAGCACCAAAAGGCAAACACTGAGTGCACCAGCACCCAAAGACATGCTCCTTTCCTGACCAGGTCTTGTACCCTTGTGAGGCAGGATAAATGCACACTGATCAGATGACTAATGAGCCTGGGTTGTTAGGTCATGAGACAGAGCTATCACAGCAAAGACAATAATCAATGACCACCGTTCAGGGCAGCAGTGGAAGCTGAAACAATATCCTTGGCAAACACCGAGAGGTCACTACCCTCATCAGAAAGGCAAGAGCTGAGAAGGAGCACTCTCAAGGCAGCCCACAGCTGGGTCTGAGAAGGCTACATATGCAGCCCAGAATAATGGAAGCTAAAAATATTGTCACTTTAATAATGCAGGAGTGCCTTCTGAATTCAGGAAGCAGTTCTCAAGACAAACAGGCATAGTGAGCAGTACTTTTAGTCTGGCAGCAATTAATTCAGCAGTGAGCTGCAGTGAGAACTGACCATGAAGCCTGGAGGAAGGATTTTGCCTCCAGCAGCCATTCCCGAATGAGTCAGGTAGGTAAACTCCTGAATTTAGAAGAGCTGTTCTGCTTCTAAGTCACCAAAATGTCTCAACACAGTGGAGGGGAAAAAAAAAATAAAAACAACCAAAAAAAACCCCACAAAAAACAACCAAACAAAAAACACACACAAAAAATCCCCACCTCAAAAAATAAACCCAGACACTCAAAAAAAGAATAAAAGAAAGACCACAATTTAAATTTAATTGGGAGACTTTCTACTGGCATCTGTGTCCAGAGGACTGACAACAGGATTTTCTTATAGCCCACATAACCTGGAGAAACTGTCAAGCTGAACCTCAGCCTCTATCATCACCTTCATTGACCCTTCTCCCCTCTATCCCCACTGTCCCAATTCACACGGTGGGAAAAGAAAACACATCGTGAGAAAAGACTCCCAGGCACAGACACAATTCCATATGTCCATAGCCTGTCATTGCAGGCTGGAAGCTGCCAGTGCTTATTTGGAGAGAGCAGAGGAATAAACACATTTTCCCAGAATAACCCTTCCTTTTAAAGCCCTGTTTCATTCTGGGGTAGCACACACGTCCAGATCCACACTATCACAGTGAGGATTTCAGGCAGTGATAGCCCAAACAGCCCAGGAGGGAGGGAACACCTGATAAATGCTTTCTAACCTGATGCAAAGTGGAAGTGCAAAGAGCAAACACTTGCTCTAAGGTCCCACTGATTGGAACTGACATGCTGAAGGTTTCCTGATGCTGCAGAATGGCAAACTACATCAGAGGTAACTCTTGGAGCATTTCAGAGGGGGCTGAGAGATAAATGTGCTGATCTCCTTCAGCAGGGAAACAAACCAGATGAATTGATGACTGCCTTAGATGAAGTTGATGAATTATGGGTGACAAAAAGGGAAATCTAGGAAGGAAAGCCTAATGGCAACATTATAAATGAAGAAAGAGCTGCTGAGTAGATGTTTCAATGGACCTGGGGCCTACATACATCTAGAGTTATAGCCCATGACAGCTGCCATATGGCACCTGTAAAGCATCTGACTGTTGCCAGAGGGGTTAAATGTCTTCACTAAAATTTCACATGGCCCAGAGGCCACCATTTGAAGAAAGATTACCTGAGAGGGGAATAACAATGAGTGAGGCAGTTTACCTGGGCTGGAAATAAATGGATATTTGAAGCAAATCCCCTTAGAGTCACCGAGACAGATAAGTCCACTTAAACACCACCCGGGGAAAAACATACAGCTTTTACTGATTGACAAAACAGAGTTAGAGGGATCCAGACCTTGTCTCAGGGTGAGACAACTGCAAATGCAAAACTGGCCTCAAGACTGGAAGCAAGACCTGCACAGAGAACCCAACAATCCCAAACCCTGAGAGGCCCAGAAAGGGACTCTGATGTGTCTGAGGAGCAGACTGGAATCTCCAAGGCAGAAGGGAACGGTGCTTCCAGTGTAATTTCCTCCCCTGAGGATTGATTTGTTAAGTGTCAGTGCCAAATTCACGGAAACAATTCTTTAATGAGTCTCTTTGGAAGCCTCTTAGAAGCAGGAAGTCTTGGAGTTTGATGCTAATCCAAAGACCAGAATAAACTAACAGATATTTTCCTTGAGCAGGGGAGTTAATGAGGCAATTCTGATATTTCACCATGACGTGGTCTGGCTCTGCTGCACTGGCAGTGTGCAAGGCAGGGCAGAAGTTACACTTGAGATAACCCAGCTCTGATAAACCTCGGACCTGAAGAGGAGCCTGGAGTTTCAGCTAACCAATCTCAAAAAACATGCTTCCTGCTTTTGGTTGTACTGTTCTTAGAGGTTTCTTTGGTTTGTGTTTTGGCTGGTATTTTTCCAAAACAGAACCTGAATCATCACAAATTAAATATTTGTTTAGGCATAACCCTTTCCAAAGAACATAAGCTCTTACTGAGACACAATCACCATTTGAAGTCTTTCTCAAGAAAAAGCATTTCCCCAGCAGACAAAAAAAAAACCAAATCAACAAACAAAAAACCATAAAGAAAAGAGGAAAAATTAGATTAGATTAAAGAAAGAGGACTAAATATTATGTGGCCAGAAGTTAGATGTTTTTTTCCACAGCCAAGCAGGGAGATAGGGAAAGGTTAAAGAAAAAGAAATGTCAGAAGATAAACTAAAGCCAAATAAACTAAAAAAAGTGGTTTTTAAAATGAAGATAGTGATGTAGCAAGAAAAACCTCAGAAAAGGCACTCCAGCAAAGCTGAGATAAGCAAGCTGACAACAGAAGAGTGAGTCCAGCCTAAGAGACTGAATCCTGGTTTTGTTCAGCAGCAAACTAAGTTACATTGCAAGTACAATTTAACATTTATTTCCTCTTTGCACCTGCATTAGTAGTTCAAAGATGCACTGTAATAAAACACATCACAAAACAGTATTCAGAAATTTCTTCTGTTTTCTGATTTTGGCTGTGAAATTTTATAGTGTGAATCTATTCCAAAAGACACGGCAGGTCTGCACACAACCAGCTGGGGGAGTGCCCAAGGTGTAACAAACCAGAGTTGGGTCATGCCAAACCTGACAAACATTACTATGTAAAGATTTTTCTGTCTCATTCATAGCACCAGCTGAAACCAGGACAAAAATGTAAAGGAAGGAAGCAAAAAACTGCAGAGTTGGAATCCAGTTTGGTTTTTCTGCAGCCTCATCAGTAGCAAATAGTGACTACAAGATCTGCTTCTGTTCCCCAGGTTCCTGGTGCTCATCACTCTCTTACATTTCCTTTTACAGCTCTAAAGCAAGGCAGAACTACCTCCTGAGACAATTTCTTAACCAAAATCTTGCCTCTAAGTGGTTCAGGCTGAGGTTTTTCCAGTGCACCAGAGATATTTCTATTTAAGCCCACTCAAAGTGTTCACATTTTCCAGTCAGGGCTAAAACTGGCAGTGGCAGATACTTTTTTGGGGATTTTTATTTTTAAGCTCATTTTTAATTCCTGAATGTCACAATATGGAACTTGGAGTTCTAGAAAAATGTGTGAAAAGTGTTCATCAAGGTTAAACAATTCCACCCTACTGGAAAGGTGAACTAGAGTTTGGTTTTCCATTATAGCGTGTAGGGGGTTTATGCCTAGAAAAATATTTGCAGTGATTGCTACAGAAAGAAAACTTGGGAATACTCTTGCAAATGCAAAAGAACAAGAGATTTAAATTTCACAGACTCAGAATTCATGTCTACCTGCTTAGCCTACAAATCCTATACCTGGCATATTCTGATTGTTTCCTATTTAAAACACTCCTGTAATTAAAGCTATGGATCATTACCTCCACATGCTTTCAAGCAGTAAGATGACAGACTCTCTTCCAGTGATGAGATGCTGGGACAGGGAATGTAGAGAATGCACACATGAGCAAAACACTTGGAAGTTCTGGGCACTTGGTAAAGAAAACCACATCAATCCATACACCTCAGAATAAGCAATTTACCAAGTAGCCTGATGAGTTTATATTGGGATATAAGCTTAAAAACCCCAAACATACAAGCCTAAAAGATGACCCAAGTATACCTGAATTTTTAATATTAAAAGCTTAGAAAATAATAGCAGTCATTTATTCTTTCAGAAACCATAAAACAACCTGTGCTCATAAATACAAGAAAAAAATCATTTGAAACGGCTGAAAGCCTTTTAAGACTGCTTCTTTCAAAACGCACTGTATCAAGAAGATGTAGGATTCCTATAAAACTCTGCAACACAGCATTAGAGGAGCTGCTGTCCTAAGAGGCTGTAAAAATACTTTTTCATCTAAATGCCTTGCTGAGCACATCAGTCAACTAAACAGCATCAAAAGAATGGGGTGACCAAAAACAAAGGACAGGTCTGGGCTATTGTTTCAGGGACTAAAGATAAAGGACCACTTGCTTGCCTTACTTAGCTGACCACTCCAATTTTCCTTGAACATCTCATCTTCAGCACAGCCTCGAGCTTTTACAAATGCCACACCTTTAATGAAACCTTTATTGATGCTGCTGTACTTGCTCCCTTTCTTACATTGCTTTTGCACAGGTGGGTCGTTAAATTCAGCGGCCTAAACTAGAAAATTCTTAATTTAGGAAGACAGTCTCGTAAGAGAGCAATTTAATCACTATTAAGAGTTTTTCTGGTTGACTCTAGAGCAAAAGAGAGGCAAGAGGACCCCTCCAGGAGAACTACTGCGATGAAGGCATTTAACACTATCACAAAGGGGCAGGTGTAAGATACAAATCTAACAAGTGATTATGCCAAAGCAGTACAAGAAGTGCTTAATGTTGAGACTTTGTGATTCAGGTTATCCCAAAACTCAGGCCAAATTTTTCCTATTAGCCACAGGGATATGAATAACTGAAATGAGAGAAACAGATCATGTTTGCACACCACATTTTATATGGAGTGTTTAATTATCAGGGATGTTCACCAACAGTACCGTCTTTTGGAGGAATGAATGGCATCCTGAAGGACAGGATTGCAGTTCGTAACTTCCTTGACAAATTGGATGAAGCTCTACATTAAAGAAAAAGAATAAAAAACCACAGACTGAAGAGATTGTTCCTGAACACCAAGGCACCCCAAAGCTGTGCCACTCCAGGGATTACTGTACCCAAACTCCATGATTTTGTGCTGAGAGCCCACACTGACTCCTGTGTACAATTCTGAGGAACATAAGACTGGAATCTCAACATGACTGCAGCAAAAGCAAAGCTGGGAGAAGATTGCCTGCAACGAAAATATGAAAATTTGAATAAGGAACAGGTAAGAGTATGTATGGAATTGGAGGAAGAATAAAGGAAACTTCAGACCACCTTCCTCATAAGGTATCAAGAAAATTCTTAATTTAGGAAGGCAGTCTCATAAGAGAGCAATTTAATCACTATTAGTGAAGACTCATTTTGGATATTAGCAAAAGACCTACAAAGTTCTCCTTAAATTTTCTATTAAATATAATATATTGAAGTGTTTAAACTTGGAGAGATGAATTTTTCTTCTTGTTGAACACTTCAGAGCAGATTGACAAAACATCCACCAAAAACTTTCTTGGGATATTTATCCTTCCTCAGAGAACAAGGAAGACCGATGAGATGAGGTTCAGCGCTACATTTTTAATATTCTACATTATTTATCAGAGGGAATCTATTACATTGCGTACATGTGTTGATTCAAATGGCCCATACAGACACTTCTGTACTCAGTCCGTGGTGATTGCTGCCCTGGGGTTTAATTTGCCTTCCAAAAGATCTGCAAACTGTTGCTAAACCTTACAAAAGAGAAGGATCAGCAGTCTGCGCGACAAGAGCTGGGAATGTTTGTGTAAAGAGGCCAGCGGGACAGAAACCCACAGCTTTCAGAGGGTCTCACCGAGCTCTACAATTACCACTGGCACAAAGAAGAGCCCTATCGCTATGTCCCCAACTTTCTATGGCTGAATTTGGCATCTTGGAGTCCCTAGCCATATGTAATTTGGCTATTTAACATGTTGTTTTGGGAGACAAAGTGATTTCTTTTAAGGGTGTCCTGTGTGTACTACAAGGACAAAAAAAACGAGGCAGTTTGGCTGCATTAAGTAAACAAACAGCAAACCCAGATTGTAAAGTCTCAGTTGTCTCAGAGGAGATCAGATTTAGAACGCTGGAGTCCACACCACACTTCTCCAAAAGTCTCAAGCATAGGGGTAACCAGAAAGTGTACAGAAAAAAACACCTGTCCGACCAAGAATTTTAACAGCTGTGCTCTTTACAGGACCACATCCCTGCAGCTCGATGATTAAAGAGGATTGACTGTACCTGGTGAGCTGCAGAGTCTCGCAGGAGCAAACGAGCCATGAGGAGTTCACAGCAGCTGCCGAGTGCCAGCCCAGATGGGCTGCAGCACTCCCCCTGCTCCAGCCAGGCTGTGACCCCTGAAAACTCTGCTTTCCCCTCCTAAGTGCACCACATCCGTGTCAAAAAGGCGATGCTGGCCCTTCTTCCCCACCTGGCTGCTCCTTTACAGTGCTGGGAGGCACTGCCCTGCCGGTCACTAACACCGGGGTCTGGCCCTGGGCACGGAGCGCAGTCAGGTTTTCCCCAGGAAACCTGCTGTAACTCACACTTCACCCTTTGGAAGTGGCACTCAGAGGCTGGCAAGTCAAGGGTTTTACAGTCTCTAAGTCATGGAAGGAAAGTCTTATTTGGTCAGCTCCCGTTTCCTTCTATGCTGGTTATACCGGGAAGTTTTCTAACGCGGATGAAGCACTTGCTGCATGCAGTGCTTTGTTCTGACTGCTCTCCGAGCAGGGGATTTGTCTCCTCATGGAGGCAGAGGTGCAGTCCAAAGGTAGCATTTAGTCTCATGCCACTGTGAAGGCATTTCCCCCGAGTTCTGTCAGGCTGTGTGCCTCGTTGGGTGACATGTGCTCCATCTGCACACAGGGAAAACAGAACGGCCAGCAGTGTTCATGGCTGTGCACACAGCTTTTCCTCACCCTGCACAGCTGGTCAGCCACCCCTGGCATCTCCACTTCCCAATAAAAACACACTGCAAACACTTGAGGCAAACATATTTTTTTCTTCTGGTTGCTACCAGCCAGCCACGGCACAAGGGATGTCTGTATTTACCACTGCAGGCATTCTCTGAATCCTTGAGTGAGAATCTTACATCTGTATCCACGGAGGCAGAGCAGGCAGACACCATCTGAGCAAACTTCAGGGAACTGTGCTAACATGGCGTGAGCATGGTGAGGACAGTTTAAACCACAGATATGCAAATTTGGTTATGGATAAACTTTGAAATTCCCACCTGCCAATAAGAACACTGAGTTCAGACTGCAACCCATACAATGCACTTAATTAAACAATCTTCCCTCAGCTGATATCCACTGGGCTTCTTTTTTTTTTCCATCTATATAGAATTTCCATTTGCTTCCCACTCTGCTGACTTCAAAATGCAAAGCTGAGTGAGTTTCTCACTGTGAATTAGACATAAAGACAAAACTCAGGCCAAATTTTTCCCATTAGCCACTGAGATATTAATAACTGAAATGGAGAAATTAATGGTGACAAGCATCTTTTAAAATAGATGAAGCATCACTATTTCTACTTCTTAGCAGTAGCTGATCCTTCAATACTAGCTAATTCTTTAAAAACCCAACCTTATTAAAAAGTCCATATTAAAAAGATTTCTCCCAAATAGGAATTTGTTTCATTTTAAGGAAGATGGAGTTATTCCAACCTCAGAGAAGTTCTCACTTATTCTAGATTCTCTTGTATGAAAACCAGACAGAGGCCTCTAAGAAAACTCAGTAGGAAAACTGGGCAATAGCTTATTGATTTTGCACATCATATTTGCTACATACAAAAATACAGAAGAAATATAGGAAGAGATGTTAATTCCTGTCTCCTTGAAGATCACCCAAAGTGGAACTTGAAAATTATTTCCCTTGAAAACCTTGAAACCTGAGGCAAGTGAAATCTTCCATCTAGAAATCATTATTAAAATTACAATCAATATTATTACACGTCCTGTAAATCATAATCAATGCAATTCAACAACACTGCTAAGCCTGGAAAGTCAGACAGCAAACAATACCTCATGTGAGAATCAAACCTACATACATCATTTTTATTTTCTTTTATACATATGATATATATTTTCAGTTTCCAGAATTCCCTGCATGGAGTAGCTGAAAACACCAGTTTGTGAATCATCCTTCTGGATTCTCATCCTTTTAACAACACACATTTCATCCCACTGAATGTGTTCATTAAGTAAAGTACTACTGAGCATAAATAAAACAGCAGACTCTAATTTATGAATGATAAAACAGTCATTACAGCCGTGGTAAACACTTCTCAGAATCACATTCTACATCTCAGTGGACAAAAATATCAAGGCAAAGAAACACAAAAACCGAAATGTGAATAGAACACTGCTGATATTCACTGTGGATACAAGGTTCAGGTGTCTTAGGCTCTAGTTCAAATAACTGATGCTCGTTTTTAGCTGTAGGAATGTGGGAAGGCAAGCTGAAGCCCAGGTACAGGAGCTGTGACTCCTTGAACACACGAGGAGTATAAAACCCGCTACGTTTGTCCTCACGTCAACATCCACAAACATCTGTGCTTACTTACACACGGTCTGCATCCTGCTGAGCATAGAAAACCTCCCTTGGAGCCAGGCAAGCAGTCAAGGGGACTCCAAAGGGTGTGGGTCAGGGAAAGTTCTCTCACCTGGAAAGATCCTGCGTGGTCCTCCTCTTTGTCACCTTCTTTTCCTTCCTTGAGGGCGATCAGCGTGAACCCTCGGAAGTAGGCAGGGGTGGCAGCAGAAAGAGTCACTGGGATGTGATGAACAGAGAAATAACAAAACCACCACGTTAATTGTGAAATCAGCCACTTGCACATCACTTCACAGCTTGAAAGGTGTGTGTTCTTAGTTGGCATTAATTAAAGTTAGAGCACTGGCAACAGGGAGCCAAGCCAGCCAGAATACAAAATGTTCAGTCCAAGTTTCCACACAAACTGAGAAACACTGGCATGAAATACCTCAGCTTTTTTCTTTTCCTTCCACTTTTTTTTTTTTTTTTAAGCAGATTGATAATCTGCTCAGACCTACAGGAGGGTTGTTTCAGTGGTGGTTTGGGGGTGGGGACACATGTGAAGGGGTTTTTCTAGTCTGGGTTTTTTTTGTTTGTTTTGGGGGGTGAGGAGGTGTTAAATGCGAAGGAGCATCCCTAAATATTTGACTTCGTTTTTTGTCCAGTTCTGAGCAGAGACAAAGTACTTTAGTGCCCAGAAAGCCTCTCTGTCTGTAATGCCAGATGACCACATTGCCTGCTCCAGCCCAGCTGCACTCAACAGGGGATCTCAAAACATCCTTCCTCCGCTTCATCCTCAGGGCAAAACAGGGCACAGCATTAAACTCCTGGCTGAAGCTGGCCCCTAAAGGTTGTGCTGCCAGCTCTGACTGCCAAACCAACCCCAGCAAACACCCTTCCTCACACGCCTGTCCTGCCCAGGAAGGCAGCACTGGATCCACCAGCAGAGCACAGGTCATGTAATGCTCACTAATCTGATTTTAGCACGCTCAGCAGCAGGATTAAATCCCCGATTGGATGCCAGTGCAAGAGAGCTTTGTGTGATCTGTCTGTTCAGCATCAGCAGCACACAAGCACCACCCAGCAACACCTGAGCTCACAGAATTACGGGATATTCTGGGTTGGAAGGGACCCTCAAGGATCATCAAGTCCAGCTCTTAAGTGAGTGGCCCCTACAGGGATTGAACCCTCGTTTTCAGCACCAGGCTCTAACCAGCTGAGACAATCTCAGGGGTGTCAGCTGAGGCTCTTCTGAACACTCCCAGAAAGAGAGAATGAGGCAGAACTTTGGAAATTACCAAACTCTCTTCAACAACTTACAGCAATCCTTTCCTGAAACAGGGGTAAATTTTAGGAAAAATAAAATATTCTAGAATTAAACTAAAAGAGACAAAAAATTGAACCCTTCATGTTTTAAGTAGCTCTTACTTTAAGCATAATGCAAACAGAGACTCTGTAGTACTTTATTGTCACACTCTTCAATGCTGACAGGCACAATAAAAACTGAAGACCACCCACAGTTTTCAGAGCAAACTGCAACTACCAAGGCTGCTCCACAGAAGAGTGTCCACAAGAGACCAAGGCCACCAGGGGTTCAGTCCCATTGCTAAAAATTACAGATTGCCCTTAAAAGACAGAGATTTCAAAATATGCCCCAGAGTTCATTTGGAACATATGGAGAGCTCTTGGATCTAGAAATTCAGTAATGGAAAAATATAAAATAGACCATTTCAAAATTTCTAGCATTATGCAACTGTATTTGGGTCTAAAACGCATGGTGTTTGTACAAATACCTAACTTTTCTGACTATAAATATAAAAAAAAACAAAACAGGACTGGAGAGATTTATTTCAATTTTCAAACTTTTGTGTAAGTGCCATGCTTTAAACCTGCAAACACCCATGCAAATCTGGGATCGTGACTGGCACAACAGCAAGTCCCCCAACTCTCAAGATTTTCAACACACTTTTCATTCCATGGAACCTTATGATGAGATTAGATGTCATAATTTGGGAGGGAGAAAGAAAATTTCACATCTTATATTCCAAAATGGGATAGCAGCATAATGCCATTAAAATTTCTGCTTGCTTTACAAAGTATTGCTCCAATTCTTTAATTCACTTTCTGCCCAATAATTAGCATGATTAGTCCAATTTTGCAAACTTCTGCAGCTCTGGCTAAATGAAAACCCACAGGCAGCCTCTCAGCTGCAATAACTGAGAACAGCACATTGCTGAACTCAACAGGGATGATGAGCACATTACTCCTGCTTGAACAGTGATTCTTAGAAATTAACTGCCATAAAGGTCTTTTACATGCAACAAATTTTTCCACATCATATGCGACTAAAAACTCTGAATCACTCTGAGTAACAGGTTACAACAGAAATACATAAATACGTGTGCAAGCAAGCAGAGAATCCAGCTGTGAATTGACTCAACACTTTTCATTTTCCTCACAAAGTTACAGATCAAACCAAACAGTTTTCAGAATCCTAAGCACCTACCTATAAAACAGAGAAGATCTGAAAGGCTACAGAAACATGAGGGGGAAAAAAAGGCGAAAGGAAGGCAGCTCCAAAGGCTGACTCATAGTTTCTGCATGCCTGGGGTTAGCAATACCCCTGCTGCGGCTGCAGTCATTTTAACCCCGAGTAAATCCCCGCTCCCTCCAAGAGGAGCGATGCTGCTCGCTCGGCAGCTGTGCTCGCAGCTGGGCTCGGGAGCTCATCCAGCCCAAAAGTCAACCCAGCCGAGCCCAGCCGGAGGGTTCAGCTGGGTGCAGCCCTGCGCGGCTGCTCCGGGAGCGCCGTGCCAGCGCCGGGGACACGGGGACACGGGGAGGGGACAGGGAGGGCAGGGACCGCGCTGTGCCATTGACACACGTCGGGATGTGCGCTCTGGCAGCCCGGAGCTAGGCCAGCACACCGGGGAACAGCGGAGCTGGGAGGTTTCTGTCAGTGCTCGGAACCGCCCGTGCGCTCAGGTGACACCAGGGTTTGTCCCAAGCACTCCCGAAGCTGATCCTGGGATGGTTCTGAGTCTGTGCCTCTGGGGCGGGGGTTCCAGCACGGAGGGGCTCGCCCTGCACGGCCAGCACCGCGAAGCTGTCACACCACATCTGGTTGTTACAAGGGCCGGCTCTTTGTTGCGTAAGAGCTGCGAGTTCTTGGGCTAAACTCTGCCATTTTAAACAACAGCTGTGTCCTGCTCGCACCGCGTTCTCGCTCATTAACTTGCGCTGAATAATACCAGCTTCCTGCAAAGATCAGTTAAATCTCAGTGCAAGGCTCAGAGTTAAGGATTTCACTTTAAAGGGCAGATTACAGATCAGCAGTTACTTTTGTCTACTTCCATCCCTCCGGCAAACCTCTAATTACTTTACACGTTGCACTTTGGCACATGACTTCAGCGTGCTCCTCTCTCCCCAGTGTCCCAAGCTGAAGATGGGGGTGATCAAAGCAGTTGCTCCTTTGGTTTCAGGCAGGAAATCCGACTTTTCTCATCCTACACAGCTGCACATCCTGCGCTGTACATGGCGCAAGTACCAACAAATAAACCTTCGGAATTTCACCCATATTTTGGGAAACGTGGGAATGGCTAATGCAGGTAGAGAATGAGCGCTCGTTTGCAAGGTGTTTACACGTTGAGGGTAGAGAAAAAGACTCGACATTCCTCAGAAGAGAAGTCCCCAAACCAACGCAATGGAGCACAAGACCTCAAATGAGCCTTTCCTCAAAAACAGAAAGTGAACTGACCTACAAGTGGAAATTCCATTAAATCAGAAACAGCATCCACACAGAGGGTATATGTGAGGATTATAACTAGTCTAGTACTCCTCTTCTTCTGAATAATAACTTCATGATATCATAGCAGAAAGTATATCTGCCGCATGTTAGCGTGTGAAATGGGCACACTACTGCCTTTTGGTAGAAGCAACTTTTATTTACATTTTACTAGCATGAAACCTCATTTTTTCATGGAAATCTCATGCAATCATTAATCTAACTCTACAATCAATAAAGCCAGGGCTGAGTATTTTCAAGGATCATTACCCTGTATCACCATCCAAACTCAAGGCTCATTTGTGCCCGTGAACGCAGTGAGAACTCTGACCTTCAGTGGAAGCCAGAGCAGCTCCATCAAGGTCGAGGGTACCCAGCAGGGAGGAGAGGACCTCGACCCCAGGATGGCGTGCCCACAAAGCTGCTCCTACGGCAAGACCTGGTCCTACAGGAGGACATTTTTAATTGTCTGACAGGAGAACGTGTCCTTCTTTACACTGTCCCTCCAGTGTCGGCAGACAGAGGAGGTGAATACCCACTCAGAGAAGTTACTCAGTGCCCAGGGCTGCTTCCTAGCACAGCTCCAGAGGTGGAAAACCGAGGCTTCACAGCTCCTTACACACAGATCCACCCCGGCTTTCCCCTCAGGGCAAACAGATTCTGGATGATGTAAAGGTGAATAACTGCAGGGGAGCCATGAAAACTCCCCCAGAGGCAAACAGCAGCTGTGAGCAGTGGCCTCCTGACTCCCACACTGCAAGAGTGCGGAGATGTTTCCTCTGGTCATTTACAGTCTGATGTGTCACATCAACGGATGGCGTGAGGATAAATGGATGTCCCCACACTGACACTTCTGTGGAGTGCGTTTGCATGTGCAGATAATTCCTGTGTTATCCACCCTGAAAATACTGGTTTATTCCAAGAGCCCACTAGGGAATGTGCCAAGGATCCAGACTGCATCCATTCAAGCAGGGGCCATGGAAGCAGGAATACCTGGCTCTAGTGCTAAGGATGTTGTGCAAGTCTTCTGCCATATTTCATATAGAGTAATTTGCAGAGAAATAAATGCAAACAAACAAACAAAAGCCCAAAGAGCTGTCATATCATCTCATTTTTTTAAATCATTAGCTGGATTTTCCACCCTTTGCATAAAACAGTAATAAAGTTCCAGCTGGACTGCAGAAATGCCTTTGAAAACAAGCTCTCAAAACTTTCTGTATATTGTCAGTCTTAACTACTGCTATGTTACAGCAACATTTATTTGTGTTCTTCCAACCAGTCAGGAATGTGCCCTTAAAGAACAACCTGCACACCCCAATGTGCCACCTGAATACTTCAGTCCCAAGTGTCAGAAACGTAAAGGCAAATATTCTGTTCTACATTTTAACTTTTTACTATTAGCAGTAATTTTCTCACTTCCAAGCAGCTATAATAGCCTAATGTGATCTTATTAATTGAGTTCCTAATGCCAAGACCTAATATCTCCAGAAAATTAGTTCTGCTAATTCATCTGGGAGTTTCTTTCTTCCGACATTTCTAGGCAATAGAAACTTCTTTGGTAGATGACTGAAAATGTCCAGTAACTTTTTCACAGAACTGAATTCCAAAACTTTTGAAGAACGTTCATACTTGTCACTATCAAAAAACTTGGCACATCTTTGTCCTGCTTAGCAGATGAACCAAACTGACATGCCACATTAAATCTTTCAGACTCAAGGAGCTAATCCGAACACCTGGAACAGTTACCCAGCTTGTGGGTAAAGTGCATTTCCTCCCATCACGTTAAAATAAAACCATTTTGGGGAAAAAATCGGATCAATAGCAGGCAAAGTTACAGACTGGTGCTCAAAACAGGTGAGCCACTGCTGCATTTCTCAGCCTTTGAAGAAACACAATGATTATGCTACATGCACGCTTTTTTCTCCCTATATATACAAAGATTCCCGTGTTCATGCAATGGGGAAACATTGCTCTTTATCCTGGATCTAAGAAACACTTCGAAAAAATCTCCCAATATTTTTTTTCCTAAAAGTACGTTAGTTATGGTACCTCAAAATGTCCAAAATCTTTTTAAAGTGCTTTTAAAGCACAAAGTTAACAGTACATTCCAAGAAGGTTTATTTCTGCAGGCATTACATGGTACGACAGGAAAAGTGACCAAAACCTGTCTTTGCCTATTAATTAGTAAAATACACCCAAATGCTTTTTGGAAGTTGATTCCAAGGGTTGTATATGACATGCTCAGGGAAGAACGAATGCCTCCATCTCTTATTTACAGTGGTCGTTAGCAGCGTCTCTGCCTCTTTCCTGCTTGAACCATCTGTTCATTTACCCAGGAAAAAAAAAAAAAAAAGGGTGGGATAAACGTAAGTGGAAAATGTGGGAAGTTGGCAGTGTGCTGCATCATGTTTGCCCATATGCTAACTCATTATATTAACATTCGTATTTCAGGGCAAGAGCGATGAGCTCCGAGTTTCCTCTCCCTCCTGCTGAATGTTAAAGCTGCTCCCAGGCACTGGGTTATATTTAAAGGGACAGGAAGAAATCCCACAGAAGTGGGTAACCGGGGGAAGAGCGTGCTTTGCATCGCTGCAACTTGTGATCTTGTGCGGGCGCTGAGGCGGTAGAGAGGGTTCGTCAAAGAAAGGAAATTCCTCTTAATGAGGAGTGCTGGGGAGTCAAGTGATACACTGAAACCCAACTCCTCTCACTTGTCATGGAAGCATCCCCGATAAAGTAATGCGTGGGGAGATATTACCCTGCCTTAACCCACACGGTTACACACACACACACACGCCAAGAGGGATCCAGAGATGACACGTTACAGCTCCAGAGCCACTCATCCTCACCAGTATCGTCAGCATGGGATGCAGAGGATGTCCAACTTACCCCGGTAACTGTTCCCAGGCTTGTAAAATTCTGGATCGCCCTCCACCCTGAGGCTGAATTCATTGTACCCTTCCCTCCTGGTGCCTTGGGCTCGCAGGATCCGACTGCAATATCCCTCGGATTTCGCGGCTTTCTCCAAGGTTTCGTCAGGGAAACCCTTGGCCACCAAGGGGAAAGTCAGCGCCAGGAGCCGCAGGGCCAGCGGCTGCAGATGCGCTCCCATCCTCGGCGCTCCGCACAACTTTTTGTGGCCGGGGCGGCGGTGGGAGCGGCCGGGGGGCACCGGGGGCAGGCAGGGCACGGCACACGGGCTGAGCGCTCCCGGGCAGCCCCAGCCGGCAGCGGCCCCAGCCCCAGGCTGCCGGGTCGGATGGCAGGGACCGGCTCGGCTGCTGCCGGAGAGAGGGAGGGGAAAAGCAGGGAGGGGGCAGAGAGGGAGGGGACGGCGGAGAAGGGGAGGGGAGGAGGGAGGGAAGTCTGATCTTGCCCAGATCCCGAGCTGAAGTGCTGTTTTGTTTCAGAGCGGGTGATGAGCAGCTCGGTGGTGTTTACTTAGGCCAGCCGAATTCTCAGGGTTTGGGGAAGGAGCGGAGCAGGGGACGCTGCTGTCTCCCAGACACCCAGCGCAGAGCCGAGCCCACAGACCTGGCATCAATCACCCGCATTCCTGCCGAAGTCTATAGTTACTGTGGGGATAACAAGGCTCAAAGAAGTCCCGACAGCCCTCCACGCCCCCGAAGCGGCAGACATGATAAACATTACCAACTGAACAGCGCGGACGGACCGAGGCAGCCCCGCTCGCTGCCCGCCCGACAGCGATGCGGGGAGCAGCGGCTGCAGCGCCTCGGGTACCGCGGAGGAGACGGCGACCGAGGGATGCGGGCGGGTGGCACAAACACGAGAGCCGTGTCCACACCAGCCTGCCGATGTGCACAGCAGAGCCCCAGGCTGTGCGAGTGTGCCACAGCAGCTGCGGGCACAGCTCAGCTCAACTCAGCGAGCGCGGGAGGGCTGCTCCAACCCTCGGGAAAATCCCGGCAGATGCAAGCAGGGGAAAGCAGGGCTCGTTGTTTGCCTTTACACCGGGCACACTGAGGCGCAGCGACGCTGAATGACTTATCTAAACCCACAAAAGGAGATTACAGCTGTGGAAAAAAGAAAGTGAACCCAGAGCCCTGGGATCCCTAACTCCAGGGGTTTGACCCTTAAATGCTCTTTTTCTCTCTCCCTCCACTGCTTTGTAAGTAGAGGAGAAAGCAGGAAAGGTCTTCAAGAAGAACCTGAATACTTTCAGGATGACAGATGCACAAGAGGGCACAAATCCCTTCCTAACCCCTTTCTCCAGGACAGGACTGTAGCAGATGGATGAATCCAACTGCATTTATGCCCAACTTCCAAGAAGTAGGGGAAACAGCAAGCAGTTTGAAGTCCTCCTGGACCCTACTGAGGCATTTGTTAGCCTCAGATTTGCAAATTTTTGGGTTCCAAACTTACCTTTGGAAGTTGATTACCAAAAACCTCACGCCATGTGTCAAATAGAGGTGTTTATTTAAGGTGTCTGCAAGGATGCAGGACCTTTATTTTCTGATAGATTACTTGCCAAAAGCTTTGCTACTGTAAGCTTGTTTATATTTCATTCTGTTACATACTTCTAAAGAACATAAACTGTCACAGCCTCAAACTCTTCGTTCATTAAAGATTATGTTAATGCAGATTGGATTGTTGGTTGAGATTTTAGCTTTTGCTGCAAACAGAGTTACTGCTATGTCCCTCCACGTCTGTGAGGAGGTGGCAGTCAAGCTTTGGTACCAAACTGAGTGGTAAAATCCTGTCCATGAGGACATGCCTGCTTAGACACCTGCTGCAGTAGCTGGGGCTGACTGCAGAGACTTCCACTGCTGAGAAAAGAGTTTGATTAGGGAAGGAGAAGAGGTCTTTGCAGCACAAGATGCTTTTTCTGTTCCTCTCATCCTGCTGGAGGAAGGAGAATGAGCAATCCTGACTTTCCAGGTTAATCCACCAGGTCCTCTGCTTCCACTCAGTCTCCTCCCTTCACTGTTTGCCTCCCACCCAACCTGCCAGTATGAGGGCAAATTGACCCACCATCTTTAAGGCAACAATATTCAGCCTGCTGTTGCTAGTGAAGCCTCCAGCTGGCACAGTTATGCAGAATATTTGGTTTCATGCTTCCAAAGACCCATGTTCATGTGGGTAATTAAGTGACTACTGTTCAGCAACACCATAAACTCTTGGGTCTCATTTGACCATGATCTTCACCTCATTCATTTATGAGAACAAGCTTTGCTTTATGCAAGTTCCTCAAAGATGCCTGTGAATTTGATTAATTCTCCATCTTTGACTTCTCATTTCTTTTGCTGAGATTGATTGAAAAGCAATTACCTGACAAAAGCATTCCTGACAGGAACTGCACAGGCTTCTGCACAATCCAGCTTTGTTTTGAGCTAGTGTTGTGCTTTAACTCAACACTCCTCAAAGTGTTTTCTGTCCTCTTCAGATCTTTTTGAGTTTTATAGGGTAACTAATTCATCAGCATCTATTGACTCTTAGCTTCCAGTAGATTTTATGTCTCTTACTTTTTAATTCCTGAAATGGCCTGCTCTGTTACTTCTGGTGCTTTTTTGTTCAAAAGCATCGTAAAGTTTCCTAGAAAGGCGTAACACAGTGTCTTGCTAAAAGTGAACGCTCCAACTTAGCAACTGATGCAGACAAATTAACCTGCACTGCCTACAGCCATGAAATGAGTGATTTGTTGTGGAGATGGTTTAGAGTATGGGCAATGTCATTAAGCATGGCCATCCTCGGGGTTTTCTATTTGCTCCACTAATTAGTGTGTGTTTGCCTAAAGCATCCAGCATGCTGTATCTGTCAGAGGTGCATGCAAACTGATGAGCCCAACCAGCCATGGCAAATTTAACAGAGGAAGCCTCACATCTCGGAGGCCGCGGCGCTGCTTTCCTTTGTGCACTCTCTAGGATGAATAAAGTTGCTGTCCATGACTATTAGGCATAACAATCACTGCTGGGATAATATTGCATCTGATGGAGCTGTGAGGGTTGGAGGAAGCTCTCTCTCCCGTCCCCCTCGCCTCCACAAAGTGGGCTTTCCTAACAAACAAAGATCATTCCACAATGCCAGCAGTCCTCCTTACTTTTTCTCTCCCCAGTAAAGGAGCCCATTTTTTCAAGTGCCATTTTAGAAGACTGCACAAACTACTGCAGAATACCCCTGCATTGACTGGAAGGTATCATAGGGGGCATTTAATAGGGTTTTTATTCCTTCTGCTTCTATGATTTCAATAAGTTGTTTGAAGGCTTGGGAATTGTATATGAAGCAACAAGGTGCAATGCAGTGCTTGGCTACACAACACCTGATTTTAGAGACCTTAAACCTCTAATTCAACAAGTGCCTCAGGTAAATATCTAAACTGACAACATGAACATTAGCACCCGTAAAAGATTCAGTTCACAGAGCAGAGGTCAAAAAAAACCAGCCAAAATAAAACATCAGGGTGGCAGGTGCCCTAAATCTCACCACCATCAGGTGCTTGATCACTTCTCTGGGCTGTAGGATTCACCTCCCTAACCCCAGGAGCTTTAGTATTTTCTATAAATAAACACAGTAATATTAATAATAACAGGGGGATACATCTGTTTCACAACATGTCTGGCAAGAATGTTACCCACTTTTCCACACGAGCTAATGATTAAAATATTCCTGTAGAATGTCAGAGACAAATGGGTTTCAGCTCCTTGCTTGGTTTGCAAGTCCTCAGATCCTCATCTCCCAGGAAGCTGCTCATTGTGAAAGTTTAAATCTTCTCAAAGCACTCTCTGTCCCTGATGGAAATTTTAGACTTTTAAAGTTGAACTGATGCTGAAATGAGAGAAAGGAGATTGAGGGTGTTGGATCAATTGGAATGGATTCTCCAGAGACAGATCTAGGCTGCCTTTTCCTTCTCCTCCTCAGACATTAATCGTATTGAGATCAAAAGCTCTCCAGAGGTTCAGGTGGTTTCACCTACCATCAAAAGTTTGCAGTAAGTGCTTTCTGAATACCTCTACCAAATTAAGAGACACAAGTTGAGGAACATCACCAAAAGTGACTTTTGACTTTTCCTCATGCGCTAAATATTCCAGTGCTCACAGATGCCAGGGCAGAGGATGCTGCTGTTCAGGCAGAGTGCTCTGGGTGACTGGGAGAAACCACTGCCACACAATCTGCCAGAAAACCTTCGGTGACTGGGAGGGCAAGAAGGGAATCTGAGGATTGCACCTTCAAAGGTGCCTATCTTATTTTCAGACCTTTGTGTCTTACTATAGATTTAGCTATTAGTCTCATTTGCATCTCTCTCCTTTCCCACTGCTCCAGCAGTCACAGCCAGTTTTTCTTAGACAAGATAGAAACTCCCTCTATTGATTTGGATGGAGTAATAACCCTGTTGCTATTAAAATCCCCCTCTATCTACAGCAAGAATGAAGCTTTTCTAATACAGTTCATGCCATCTGAGGCGTGTTTAGAAAGGGATCCAGAGATATCTGCTGTCCTATTAGACAAAGTGAAGAGCTTGGGAGACACTTAAAATGATTTCTTACTTCTCTGCAGCACTGTTCTCGACTTCTTTTCTCTTAAGATTCCAAGCTGTGACAAGTAATGACAGTAAATGTTTGCCGAGGTCTCTTCGCCATTTACACCACTGTCAGTCAATACCATGCATCTCCCAAATTAAACCTCCCAGCAGCTCGTTATATTTGCCTGTTCAGTCATGCATGCCTTCAGCATATTTTCACACTGACAATGCAGAGAGTTTTCATTTCCAGGGCATTTTATAGGAATATTTCGTCCCTGACACAGTGAGAATGGCATCATGCTCATTACTGGAGGAGCACTGCAGTGCTGAGAGAAATGGAGGCAGGGGCAGCAGCTCTGTTCAGGTTCCTCCTGGGCTCAACTGGGGCAAAACCTCAATGAAGCTGGAAAACTGTGGGACAAAACACACGTTTTGAAACAGCACAGAGCATAAAATATCTAGAAAAGTCTATCCAGCACTCTGGGTAACATAGGCAGAATGTGATTTAAACTAAGGCCGCTCTTGAATGGATTTTTTGAGATCAAAAGTTGACAGAAGCTTATCTTCCACACAGAGTCTATTTTGGGGAGGAGGTTTGCTGAGAAAAAACCCAGGCTTCTTGGAATATTTAACTCAGGGTTCCTTCCAATATCAGAAAATAAATACGTTCTTAAAAAATCTCTCCCTTTATCCCACACAGCTACTCAAGAGCTATGTTGGGAATCCCTGAAATCTCCCAAGAGCAGAATAAACAACCAGTTCCTCCAAGCCCAGCATGAGCTCCATTGAGCCCTAAGAAAATTCAGTGCTGCAAACCTGGAGCAGCAGGCATTTCTAGGTCACACCCCCTCCAATTACACCCAACTTTCTCCCTCAGCAGCCTCTGCCTTTAGGAACTTCCCAGTTTCCACGGACAGGGCAGAAAAACCATAAAACCTCCCCCCGAAATTTCATCTCTGTTCCTTCCAGCTAAGCCACACAGTAACTGTGGGAGTTTGTGTTAATTTAAAACCTCAATACCAACCTAAAATTCAGCATCTTGGTAATTCACTGAATCACCTGTCACTGATTTTACATGATGGCATGTTCTTCTGTACCTGCCTTGACCTCAGTGCCTCTAACTTGACTATATCTGGCTAAAATCCTAATGAACAACATCCAAACTGAATTCAGCTTTTTGGCATCTTCGCTGTTCAAAGCCAGCTATTCAGTGTTTTCTTATCACATATTTTCATCCTTGAATTGCTCAACACCTGTGGACTGGCTGTTGCTTTCACCTGCTCACTCTGTATTTGTATTTCTCCAAGACATCAGGTACGTGATAAAGTTCCTATTTTTTTTTAGTAGCTGAGCTCTCAAAGTCATAATATAAATAAAATTTTGCATACGGACGAAAACCTTTCTTTACCAGTTACCAGGCTGGATGTTCTTCCAGGAAGAACATAAAAAAATCAACTTACACTGTCTAAGAAAAGAAATGCTTTATATCTAGACAAATAATTTATAAAAAGACACCAAGTTTTGCACATGCCCATTATTTATTCGACCAACCCATCCTCTTTTTCAAAAAGCATTTTTACAGTGATATAGTAAGTAATTAAATCTTCAGTCAGCTCTGGTTAGAATAGGTCTTAACTAGACTGCAAATAGGGCTATAAGGAAAATGTGCAGTAACACATCCCACGAACACAACAGGCCCAAAAGCAAGAATGACATCATCTTCAGAGACCAAAAAAAACCTCAAAACCAAAACTAAACAGAAAAAAAAAAAAACCCCACCCCAGAAGGTAAAAACAACAAAAACCCACAGCCAAGCAGATAAGGGAAGGATGAAAAATTCTTTGGGATTTCTGGCACTGACCGTGAAATCAAGACAGACAAAAACAAGAATAAATCACAAATATAAGGTGCTGCCATCAGTGAACTCACTGACACATTTGGGAACGGGGGCTAGACTTCAAGCACTCTGATATTTGCAGAATAGAGTTGTCTCCCAAAGCGAGCCCTGTACAACAACCTCCTGCTACGTGTTAGGAATTTATGTTGCCCGTGTTCTCCTGCCGTGTTCAAGAGCCATTCCTTTTAAAGGAAATATTTACTGCACCATGCTAGACCACTGCATCTTCTTTCATCAGCAGCTGGCAAGTTTATCCCAACCTCAGGCTGCCAAGTGCAGCACTCCTGTGGTTTATGGGCTGTTGGCACTTCCCTTACAAGACCCATTGTCCCTGGGAACCTAAATCAGCTCCTTCCACCTCCAGCCCGATGCAAATTTAAATATTTGGAAGCACAGTGAATTCTAAAGGGGCAAGGGTTCATCTGACACAAGGTGCTACCAAGGAGAGAGCATGGCCAAGCTGGGAATGCAGGACTAAGAGGAGACTTGATTCCATTCCACAGCTCATTCTGCCACTGAGGTCACCACGTCCCTCTGTAGCTCAGTTCCTGGTCAGACAGAACATCTCCAGGTGAAAACATCACCTAAGAACACACAATGCCTATTATCACTGCAATGGCTAAAGCTCTGCAAGTATTAGAATGTGGTTTCAAAGCAGCTTTTGCAAAATGAAAGGTTTTGGGAAAGTTTTCTTTCAGTTTATTTGTGAAATTCAAATTATGCCAAGTATGGCTAGATATTTCAGTGGATCACCAGGAGCTCAGGTGAAGAGCACAAATAATCACTGGCCAGAGAATCCCTGCAGAGAGATTCTGCAGCTGGGGGTATTGGAAAAAAACCACAATAGTTCTCCAAGAAAGTTTCTTAAATCTCAGATTTCCAGCTCAAATATTAAAGGACCTTTGGGAAATCATCTGAAGATTTGCAGACCCACATATTTTTTTATATCATAGGAAGTTTTGTGTCTGTAATTTAAAAAGGAATCTAAACTATCTGACAGCAAGTGGGTAAAATATACATCTATGAAGACATTTCAAATATGGATATTCATATACATGGGGAAAAATTATTACACGGTAAAAGTTATCATTTCTTCTTTGGTAAAAAGATGGAAGATCAAATAGGCAAAGGTATGTTAACAATGCACTTCATTGTGTGTTCTGTGGACATACCTTATTTTAATTCTCATCAGCACACAAGAATTGTATGAATTTTAAGAACTATTCTTGCATATAAGAATTGTAGCCATCAACATACAAGGCTGAAATTGCAAGCTGGTAATGCAGAACAGAGTTTGTGGGAGAAGGAAATATCTTCTCCCAGAGCAGCTGGCATGGCTGAGAAAAACTCTCCAAGCTTTCAAACACAGCAGCCCCTCTGCAGGTCTGAAAATGAGTAATTTTACAAAGCTAAATGCGTGTTCACAGTGATTTCTCAGAGTCTGGCTGGCTACACGTTCATTAGGAGATCTCTGAGGAGAGACTGATTGGCACCTATGAAGAAAAGAGGGTGCTAAAGGGGAGAAGAAGGAGGTGCCAGGGAGAGAGCAGGACAGTGAGCAGTTGGTGAAAGAGATATTTTATAGGCTGCAGAATAAAAGGCAGCTTGTGTGGGAGAGCAATCCTGGAGAACGCCATAAAACCATGTCTGGTCCCACATTTTGCTATAGTTTGCTTTGCAGGCTCAACTCTGGGAAGTATTTTCCCAGTTTTCCTTAATGATACAAACACAGAGAGAGACAGAGAAGCACTCTGCTGGGAAAAGCTTGGGAACAGCAGCTGGGAGTTCTGTGCTTGCTGGATCTCCCCAGAGGCTCCGTGGTGTCCTGGGAGAGGGGTCCCGTTCCCTGACACACAATCCCTCAGTAAGCACCAGCACAGTGAGGACTGACAAATTGTCAGCAAATTACTTCTATTTATTTTTTCTTTTTTCTCAGGATCTGTTTCCCTGGTCACATTTTTGCCTGAGCAGATGACGAAGTCTGCCAGGCTCCATCCAGATTTTGGTTCTGCAAACTGACAGGAATTCACTTGGAATGGTTCTGGATGAATCAGAAGAATTACCAAGGGAAATTCTGGACACAGAATTATCTATGCTGCCCTAACCCCACTGTACAAAACAAGCCAAGAATCCAACACATCTACAAAACTTTTCTTTTTTTTCCTTTTTAAAATTAAATCACAGAAGCAATGACAGGGCATGGATTTCTCAAACTACCAAGTGTCCTGCCTTCTCCTGCCCAAAGCAAAGTATCACATAATACCACATTTCATCAATCCTCTTCAGTCATTCAGATTTTTTCATTACTTTGCACTGTCACTTAAGAAAGTGTAAAATACCAGTGCCCAAAAAACCCCAAGTTTTATACCAATACACTTTCTTTCCTATGCAGACAACTAACAGTTTCTGTGAGTAAAATATGCTGAATTTGCTTCTTATCCTTCAAAATGTTGCTTCATTTCACTTCTAATCTCTCAAATAATGTCAATGAATATAATTCATGAACATTGTATTCTCCCTTATGAACAAGTAAAACCACCTCTTTGATTTTTTTTTTTTTTTTTTTTTTTTT
>WAAE01021778.1:0-22924 GCA_013400495.1 Nicator chloris
CAGGTGCTGCCATGCCACGCCTCGTAGTAACAAGCCTGCCTTCCCCCAAATGCCTCAGGTACAGGTACGGCCCTCCCTTTACATGTCCAACTACCAAGGCCGTCCCTTGGCAACCATACAGGGGGGAAAGGGGATTATGGAGAGAACAGAGGATGCCCAAACAACAAATCACAATGACATAACTATAAAACTTCTCTTAGCATACACATCATATTCATCCCTTAATTGAGAGAGCCAATAATCACATTACCCATCTATAACAATAGGGAGTGTTGATACAGGAAAGAACTGTTTTGATTGAGTTATGGTAACAGATTAACAAAACATTTAATTAATCTGCTTAACATTACTGAGGGGTAGTTAGACATTGTTATTGCTCTTCTAGAGAGGCACTAGGAGTAGGAGACAGGAAGGATTTGCCCAGGGCACCCAGCAAATCAGTGGTGAAACTGTCATCAGGACTTGGAAACTCCTATATCGCAGCTGCCAAGACCAAACTGCCTAGTGAACAGCATTGTGCACTGGTTTGCTTTTCTAATGTTGCTCCTTGCTCCAGATCCCTTGTTTTCAGGTTTTCTCTCTGCCACAGTACAGCAAAAATACAAATTAGTTTTACCATTGAACATTTAAAATGCAGTGGACAAGCTGGTTGAAAGAAACCTTAATTTTACTTTCAATAAGAAGAACTTGACCTATTACAAGGTGCCAAAAGTGTTAATTTCCTCAGGAGTGATCAGGTAACCTTGCTAAGGCAAAATATCTGACCTTCAGACTGGTTGTTAATCCACTTGCAAATTGGAAATTGGATTATTTTTACCAAACCAGGAGTATTCCTCTTATTGTTCCTTAAGTACCTCCACAATCTTTTTTCCCAAAACAATTAATAAATCTTCATTACTGACTAAAATAATCATCATGAAAATCATTCTGGTAATTTTCTGACACTGTTGGTTAGAGAGAGCAATCTGGTTAAATCTAGTTAGTTTCAAGTTTGCTGCTCTGGGACTTAGTGTGTTCTGGATGGAATTAGCTTTGTGTGAATCAGACATTTTTTAATTATCTGTGTTTGTTAGGGTTTTCTTCATTGCTATCAGACACACATACCTCCAGAAGTATTTTTCAGGATTGCAAAGATTTAGACATGATTACTCACCCTTCACATTAGATTTAAATAAGGACAATATGGATCCTAAAGCTCCTATTTCCTGACTGTTTTAAAACCATTTTTCCCTCCATGAAACATGAAGAGAATCAATATTTCACAGCAAGTCTATATAAAACACAAAAAGGCTACAAGCTATGTGAAGTATGGCTACACTTGGGCTAGAGTTTTGACATTATTTGAATAAAATTCTGAAGCATTTTGTCTTGATTATAAAACCCTGAGAAATGCCCTGGGTGTTTCATCACATGATAGGAGAGGTGATAGTAGAAAACTGGCAGAAGTTATCTCTTCCCACCAAGTTTAACTGATTTAGACAGGGCAATTTTGTTGGAAGAGTCTGCTGGCAATCAATATGTCTCAGCTTGCTCCTATGTGCCTTGCTGAGAAGAGAGAGAGCTGTTGGAAAAGAATCAAGACATGAAACTTTTTCTAGTCTAGTTTAAAGCTTATGAAAGCAAATGATCTCCAAGGCACTAATCCTTTCACCTTGGTAAACATGCAGTGAATCTAAATGGAAGAAAAACAGAATGACTCCTCCCTACTCCTTCTCCTTCTGCGACAACACTGAGTTGTACAGGCTGCATGATGGTATCTGCCTTGTCATCCCACTTCACCCATCCATAAGGCTCAAATTTGTAAAATTAATTAATTAATTAAAAAGAAAAAAAAACCACCCCCAAATAATTTCAAGAATACAAAGAAAAAGAGCATTATCAGACAGAAAACCAGCACTTTTCCCTACATGAACAAGTTTCACAGATATGACCCTTTTCTGGCAGCATCTTTGTTACAGCTAGTGATAGGCACCCATTCTCCTGATCTGCCTCTCTGTCTTGGCACTAATTCTGTAAGTAAGTAAAAGAGCATGGCTTTGAATAACAAACAACTTGACATGTTACTTGTTCCTAAGTAATTATTTAGCAGAGTTTACTTATTGACCAAATATTTCTGTACATGATATAAACAAACCTGGTTTACTGAGCCCTGGAGGCAATAAACAGAATTGGGATTTTTACATGAGGTAGTTGTTTACTTACTTAATAATATTAATGGATTATCAGTAATTTAATCCGGCAGCTCAGATGACACTATACCCCTCTGGAAACACAGGATCAGGTCAAAGTAGGAGACTTTCTCTGTGTTGCCTTAAGGAACAAACAGTGTCCTTAAAAATAGCATTTTGTGTGTAGCCTCCTAAGGTTATAGTGAAACAAAAGAGCAGTGAAATTTACAAAAGCTCTAGTCAAGTATATTATACTTGGATTTCAATCAATAACACTGCATGTTTCTTTATTGAAGCTCTATGTTGGCAAACCACCCCTGTCTGTCTCAGAAGCACTTTTCTAAGAGCTGCCAGTCCACTCTGCCCTTTTCTAAATCCATTGATTTCTTAGGAAAGATGGCTAGATATCTGTTGTTTACTGGCTAAATGATACAGACCATGACCTGATTCTCTGGCTTAAATCACCATGGACTGACTGTGATGATGGGCAATTGAATCATAGAATCATAGGATGCTTTGGGTTGAAAGGAACCTGAAAAATCATCTAGTTCCAACCCCCTACTTTGACAGGGACACCTTCTACTAGAGCAGGTGTTCCAAGCTCCATGCAACCCCAGTTTCAGGGATGCGGTATCCACTTCTCTAGGCAGCTTGTGCCAATGCCTCACCATCCTGACAGCTGAAGATCACTCCCAAAAGTTCAGCACCACATGAATAGGAAACAGAGAGTCAGATTAACTTGAAAGAAGTCATTGTCCAGTATTCTACATAACAGCTGATCTATCACACTTTTCTTCTTGGTATTGGTTTGTGGTAGAACATTGATCGTCACAGATCAAGACAAAATCCATGCTTTAGCATTTTCCTTAAAAAAATATACATCTCTGAGGGAGAGAGAGGTGTTCCAGACCTGCTAACCTATATCTATCAGATTCATATGACAACTGAAAGACAATTATATTGATTCAGCAGCCAAATTCAGCAAAATCCACCTAATGTGTGATAAGAGGCACCACACATTATGTGTGGTGCTCTGCACCAGACATATTCCAGTGAATAGATCTCCTCCTAATGCTCTGCCAACAGGGACCCTGCAGGGGAGCAGCAAGAGCCTCTGTTTTCTGTCATGAGGCTCTGGTGAAGAGAATTTTTAGATGCTCTTTCATGCTTCCCTTTCACCTGTCAGTCCAAAATAAGGATTTAATTATCCCACTGCAATGGGACTGTGGCATATAATATAAATAAAGAAAAAATAAATGGAGCAATTGATAATACAAGCATAGGGTTATTGGCGAGGTGATGTCTTCAGTCCCTCCATATCTCACCTTGGCTGCAGTCAGATTTGCCTGCCTCATATTGCTCTCTCAGTGGCATTTTTCATAACTAGTTTACTCTGGAGTTTCAGTTAAAAAGCACAGCAAATTCTGTGAGAAACGTGTGTGAATTTTCATCTTCAGACATTTAATGAGTTAAAATTAGCTGGTGCAGAAAATCAGTAGGAAGTTCTCTGTCTAATCTGAATTCCTCAACCTGGGGAAAAGCTTGAGATCGGGAATGACATTCTCCATTCATTTGCATTGCGTATTTGGGTAGCTGGCACAGGTCAATACACAGCAGGAAAAACTGTCAGGAGACCAGCCATGTAATTGCAGGACACAGTCACCAGTACTCCCCCTACAAGTAGTATTTCAGGAGCCTCAGTGAACAAGATCTACAGCACAATCTCAGCCTCCCTAACCAGCTTGGAATTTCTTCTTCTATGAGCCTTAATGACGCATAGTCATGCAAACCTTATTGCTCCTTCACCTACATTAAAAACAAAGGAGCTGAGCAAAGAATATTCTGTGGGCAAAATGATACAAATAAGTCACTGGTAGTTTTTACAACTAGTCACTCTATTTCAATGTGCACTTGAAAATATTTTCTTTGCTCTAGGAGGACATGAAACCACAACAAAGGTACTCAGTATTTGCTTGTAAAGCACGTCTACACACAAAGAGCCTGAGAATCTCTCCATGTCATCTGAAATCCTGGAACCATGCTTAATGCAATCTGCATGCTGAAATATCAAAGCATGCTAGGACTAGCTGAGAGAGGCAATTAGGAGTTTCCTCACTTCCTGTTCCATCAAGCACTTTAAAGGAATTTAGGCCTTTTTTTTCCCCTTGTACAATGAAAGTATGAAATGGTCTCACTTAAAAAATGCCAAGTAATTCCAGAAGTTGTTCACAAACGTCATCCAATCACCTGGTTTTGAGGAGGGAAAAAAGCAAAGAATCAGCTTTGGAACATGTAGAAAATTTGTCTGCAACTTTTTGATAGGATAATATTCTATTATATTACTACTATGATAATGCCATTATTACAGTAAGTAGAGGGGACTCCCCCCATGATCTTACTTCAGGTACGGCACTAACACATAGTTCTTTCAAGTGTAAGAGCCACTACTTGTAATGGTGAACCAAAAAGCTCTATTTTTCTTGTTGTGTTTGGAGGAAGAAAAAGGAGAAAAACATTGTTCAAAGAACTGCATTAAATTGAATATTTATTTTATGCTGAAGATTTAATTATTTAGATACAGCTGCATTTAATCAAATTTTCATCTATCATATCACAATAACCTTGGAAGTTTCATACAAAACACAGAAATGTGGTCCATCTAACCCAGTATTTTGTCTCCAGTGGCCAGCATCAGAAGCTTCTGAGGTTAGAATATCTCTGCCCATGACATAATATCTGCTTCACCCTCTCCCAGCAATTAAGGCTTTATTCTACCCAAAATATCCAAAAACAAACACTGAAGTATAAGATTTTCTGTTAATATAAAAGTTCCCGGGTTTTGAATTGTGGTTTATATCCATATCAATTTAGTTGTTTAATCCCAAATTGTCTCCGATTTCTAGATGCCAACAGTAGCCCATACTGATGAGAGCTAACTGCAAGACAGGGGAAGTATTTCTTTTCCTGTGTTGAATTTGTTATCTTTAGGGGACACTGAGTGGTGTCTCAGTCTTGTAATTTTTTCTGGCCCTTTCAGACTTGGCTATTTCCCCAATCATTTTGCCCAAACATTTCAGAGTTTGAACCAAATAACAGGCTTAGCAGCATGGTTAATGCTCAGGAGCCTAGTGGGCCGCAAGAAAGACAAACAGGAGTAACTTGTTACTTATTGCATCAGAAGTAGTTGAAAGATATTACAACTAAGATGACATAAAATAGTGAAGGATGAAATATACAAAAATGCAGGAAAAACAAGTTGTTTAGGAAGCGTATTGCCAGGAAAGGAGAGATAACCCTGCTTAAGCATGGAGTCTTTCCTGCTTTGCTTGTGCTGGTAGAGGAGGTAGAAATGAGAAGAAATGGAAAGGTTGTCCATCAGAGACAGCTCAGCTGAGTCAGCACGCAGGGCGCCATCTATAATGGAAAGGAAAAAATCAGAAGAGACAAAGCCAGATGGTTTGACCCTAGGACCATGTGTTCTTCTACCAGAGACTGACCCTTACACATTGTACCTTTTCAGCACTCAGTTTTGCCCATTTCCCAGCAATCCTAGATTAAATTCTGTTCATCAGTGTTCCCATTGCAAGACTTTATGTGAAAGCTGAAAAGCTGGATGACACAGGCTGGTCAAAATACAGTAATATGAATGATTTTTTTTTTTTTTTCCCATATAGAAATCATAGAATGTTAAGGGGTTAGAATGGACTTTAAATATCATCTAGTCTCAATCCCCCCTTGCCGGGACAAGGTTGCTCAAGGATCTATCCAACCTGGCTTTGAACACTGCCAGGGATGGGGCATCCCCAACTTCTCTAGACAACCTGTTCCTGTCTCACCACCCTCCAAGTAAAAAAAAAATTCTTTCTAATGGCTAGTATATTTTTCTCCTCTTTCAATTTGTACCCATTACTCCTTCTCCAATCTCTACAGCTCCAGTGAGGAGTCTCCTTCCTTGTTTCCTCCTCTTCCTCTCCTTATTTCCCGGTTGCTTTCTCCCAGTTTCCCTCTAGACCCACCTTCAGATACTGGAAGGTTGCTATGAGGTCGCCACACAACCTTCTCTTATAAAAACTCTTTCAAATATCAGAAATATTATTTATATAAAAATAAATTTAATGGTTAGCCTAAAAGATATATTATTTTTCTAGTTGGCATTGAAAGGAGCATATATTGGATATATTCAATACCTTAATTATATTACCATTCTGCCAGTACTCCCTATAATCTGAGCTAGTGTTCAACAATGTTTCTAAATTACTGGGAAGATCATAGAGAATCATCTATTTCCTTATGTTTTCCAACAGCCATGCCAAAATCAGAAGTTTAAATAAGTCACTTAAAACTATAGAACTTGTTGCAACTAGTAGAAACTTTTCAGAAATGCAACTTTAATTATCAGCTAAGAGATTAGAGTAAGGAGTCTTTGCCAAAAGGAACCTTCCATTTGAGTGCAACTGATGATGTGATGAAGAACAGCTGACAAATCACCTCTGAGGAACAATTTCTCTTCCACTGAAGCCAGTTAGGGCATAGGAAAGCATTTGAAGAATCTATTCCTTGGTCAGACCAGTTTTCTTTATGGAGCCACAAAACTAAATTCATGCTGTAGTTTTGAAACCCAAAAACTGAAGTCCAGGCTCTAAGAGTAGGGAACATTGGTCTCTTTTGGACTCTGGTATGTCACTTCTGGGAGTACCAGGAATGGTTTGGGGCTTAATTGTCCCACATAGATAGATGTTATTGCATTCTGAAGGGAAAATGGAAGAAAGCACTCAGGAAGAGAGACTATTAAAGAGCATTTGTCCATAAAATCCCAGTAACAAAACAATGTGCCCAAACCTGACTTAAGCAGAAAGCTCAAATCACAACAGAACTCTGCCAAACTGCATCCTAGCCAAGATCCAGAAGTGGTTTCTCGCAGGCTCTAACAAAAACAGCTCAAGTTCTGAATACATTGTGAGAGCAAAGGCAGGGCTCCCAACACACCATTTAGTGCAAACTCTCTACGCTGGTGGATTTTGCAGCTGCTGGTCCAGACCACTCACCCGGCCTGCCGTGCTCCACAGCTGTGGCTGCAGCATCAGGTCAGCTCAAATATGCCAGATTACCCTGGGGGCCTCTGCTTCACCAGGCTGCACAAACCCCTGATCAGTGTAAAAGGTGGTGTACAAGTATCACTTGCCCAGGGCAGGTGTCCCTCACAGGCAATTCCTGCCACTGTGAGGAAGATATTTGTGTCCCTTCTGGACATACATCCATCCTGTCTCAGCATCCCTTCTGTCCAGCACAGAGGAGACCCCTCACAGGCTTCTCTCTCAGTGAGCCTACCTAGTCTCTGCTCATCTTCTTTTCAGGAAGGGTACATGGGTAATAGGAGAAACCCTTCTTATGATGACATATTTCATATTCTACACAAACAGGTTTTAGGGTTTTTTTTAAATAAGTGGTTGTTACTTAAATTTCCATAATGATGTTATCAATAACACAATTAGCTGCACAGACATATTCACAATATTCAGATTTTTGATACTGTAGATAGAGGTGGGGTGATTTTTAAATGCATATGGGAATTCATTTCCCCTTGACATTACATGGATATAAGCAGCAGAAAATCTTACTGTCTCTCTGTGTTTTTAGCTGCTAAGTACTTTTAAATTCTGATTCTTAAGGACCAAGACTGAAATCCCAGATCTGTTTAAATCTACAACAAATTCCTATTGATTTCCACAGTCCCAGGATATCTTCTTAAATCTATGTTCAAACATCTAAATAGTCTGTTCTAATAAGCATTTAAATCCCTAATAGCTCTCATATTTAGGTAAATATGGATCCTTATATAAATTCTGAAATTTAACAGGAGACCTGTATTTTTAGAAACCTTGCCTGTAACAATACGTGACAATTTTTATTGTTTTAGTCATTTTAAAAATAGAGAATACCCAAATATAGACCATCTTTTGAACGTTAAAATGTCATGTGTTGTACTCCTGGACATGTATTTTTCTTTTTTTCTTTCAGGATAACCCATGATGCAGATAAGAACGTTCTACAGCAAGATTGTATCTACAGAATCTTATAAAGGTTCATTTTAGGGAGTTGGAAATTTGATCTGGCTTCAGTATAGGATCTAAAGGTAGGAAAAATAACAGGACAAGTATATGAAACTTAATGCTGGAGGAGTACAAGTGCTACAGAAAAGATTTGAAAACATTTTTGCATTATACCTAAATCTGGGGCAGCACAGAGTGAGCTGGTTTTGTAGCTCACATCACTTCTTCACTAAGATAGTAAAACATTCCCACAATTTAAGAAATTTTTAAAAATATATTTTAAAAGGAGGAAAAAAGAAAAATGGAACACTTGAAATAGCAAGCTATTCTAGTAAATAGATATTGTCATTTGTAAATGAATGTGAGTTTTTAATAATTGATTTTTTTGGTCTGACACCTTTGTTGCAGTTTCTGTCCAGATCAATTTTTACAACTGAAATAGTTCCTGAACGATAGAGCTTGTAACAAGACCAGTCTCAGATCCTAAACTATGATCAGGTTCTACTACAAAGAAAAATATAGAAGCCCTAGGATTACTGCATTTTCCTTTGTTTGCTTCCAGTCCTATACAAAGCAAAACCTCAAAAACCCACTGAAGATAAATTCACTTCTGTTGCTTTCCTCCTGCAGAGCATTAATATGCTCTAGAAATGAAATTCTTTTATTAATTTGATTAAGCCAAAGGAAAATCCAAGGTTTCCATGAATAATTCAGATTAACATCATATCTTCAAAGGTCATATGTAAAACATTATTATACATCAAAAGTTCCTCACAGTCTAACATACATTTAATTTTCAATAATGTTGATTTATTGTTTTATAAAGCAAAATAATAAATATAATAAATTACCCTTATATTTTCTAATCTAAGTCACTATAAAATAACTGCTGCAGTTTTACATTTCCAGTGTGAAATATTAAATACATAAATCAAAACAAGATTATTTTTCATCTGGAGCTAGCTGGAAACTGGTTTCTGAAACTGACAAACTCATTTTAGATAAATGAATGTTTTAAGAAAAAGACCTTTACTGAGTCCATAGCAGCTCTAAAAGGAGCAAAAATTCTGTGTTCTAATATCCTGCTTTAGTTGGCTTCCCTGTGACAGGTGCTGAATCTTGCAAACAGTGTCTGGAAGCAGCTCCAAGTCTCACAGAAGTTCCAAGTTTCTCCTGTTCTCCTTGCCTGAATTCTCACTGCCTTTGCCTGCTCAAAGATCATTCCCTTCGTGGTGCACAGCAGCATTGCTGCTAGGTTGACATACTTCTTAGCAGAAAATTCTGTTAGGAAATGTTTATATACATATGTATGTAGGTATGTAACAATGCCTAAAAATAATTGTTCACCAAGAAGGACATTAGGAAATTATAAGAACTATTCTGATGTGTAAAAGCAGATTCAGCTGGTTTTGAACTGGTTTTGTCTCAACAGAAGCTTCATTGAGAGCTAGAAATACTGTTTTGCATCCTTGATTAAAAAGAATAAATCTAATTCTAAGGAATCATTATAACATTTAAATACCACTCAGCTCTTACTGCACTTAAACACTCAACCACAAGAGGCTTTCAAAAGGACTGATGATACTAGAATACTAAAGAATTTCAGGGTGCATGAATGAATACGAAGAGAAGAAAACCAGAGTGTACCTGAGGCTAGACATTAGACTGTTCCAGAAAACAGGACCATACCACGGTATGCAGACTTGCCCCAGGACCTTGTTTGAAACTCGGTACAGATCATATTTTGGCAGCTTTTTTGGTGTGGAATTCTGCTGGTGGTCTACACACCTTTTTTTTTTTTTTTTCTTATTTGCAATTCTTGGACAGTTTTAGGTTTAGCAACAACACACTAAAAGTACAGCTCAGCAACATATGGAAGAAGCCAATTGAACAGCACATTTTGTATCTATTTTCTCCCCTTTCCTTCTGAAGAGTTAATGCTGGATCTTCTTTGGTGAATACATTTGAGAACTACTTGCATGAACAAAAAGAATAACAGCTGATAAAAGGAAGTACCTAGCATGGGCCAGTCAGATCTTTTATCTTGAACTGTTTCTTGCTAGGTTTTTGGTATGGTTTTGAGTTCTTTATTTCAGACTAATTTATTTAATTTTAAGAATCAAGGAAAAAATCTCAAGCTCATCTAAGCTGTTGTGGAGATGTATATCACATCCGTGATACATTCCTGAGGGGGTGTCCCACAGCTGAATGTTTCCATAGTCTGGTTGGTAGCTTACAGAGTTACTTACACAGACAGGAAATCTTTCAAGCACTTTTTTCAACTTTCATTTACTGCTAGAAAGATAACATTACAAAAGCATTTATGAACAGAGAAGAAAACAAAATTTTGCTATTGTGTTTGCTCAATCCTCTTCTTGAGGAAGAATACTATTGGAATTAATACAAATGTTTCTTCAGTAACATTACTTCTGTTATTGCAGTTTACTTCCTTTATTTTGTAGGTAGGTTTCAATAGTTCTGCTCTTAGGTGCACTTAAATTCTCAACTTATCATTTCTCTTCACAATTGAAAATAAATCTTACAGGAAATTAACGTATATTTGCAGTATTTTAGTACTGACAGAGCAGATTATTCTTTCCCCTTTTGAGTCATTGGGAGACAGAGGCAACTGGATGTCACAAAATAATTAAACTCATACAGGCAGGAACTTCATTAATGGTACTTGCAATTCTCTGAATTGATGCAGAGCCAAATCTCAAGATCTTGGTGTGATTCTCATTAAGACAAAAATCTACTCAGGTAACTAGGAATTTTATTTACTCAAGACCTAGGGAAGGGTTTCAGTTTGGTATTTTCTGGTTTCACTCTTTCAGCCAAACACTTACAGACTGAAAGGGCAATGAATCTTGACACCATCCAGTTATTTTCAGACTAGTTTGATCTGACAAGAGAGATGGTATGAAATCTGGACTAAAACAAAAGAGCAATGCACAACATATACTGGCTGAGAAGTCTATTTGGAGCATTAAGCTATTTTAAATTTTTAATCTTCTGGAGTCAAAGTGTCCAGTAAACCATGAGTAGCTTGCCCACAGAAGATATTAAATGAACAGCTATAGAAAACTATGACCAAATAGAGAAAAAAAAGTATCTGGCTATTAGCTTTGGCAAGTCCATCTTAAAATAATATGAAAAGACACAGCCATTAATTCAGTTAATCAGTCTTGGAATCCTGCTGGATGTTTCGAGGCAGTTAGTGATACCACAATGACTGGAAAAAGGCAAGCATTCACTGCCATGTAAGGCAGACATGGAGCATGCAAATAATCCCAGAATTTATTAATGTTCTATCTGTCTTGCATTTCTCTGTATGCCATAAAATGTGCTCCCTGCCTCTCATTCCCCAGCAGCCCACATGTAGAGGAAACATGACATTTTCCTTCAAATTTCTTTTACAAAATGAGAAAGTATACCTCTACTAACCAGCAGTTACCTCATAGAAGCAGAAAAAAGACAAGAATTTAGAGGATTAATAAATCCTTTGACAAAAAATCATAGATTTCTAACACCTCTAGAATCCTGTACTAAGTTGTATGGTTGTTTACTTCTAAATTCCCTTGGAAATTCTAGCCCAAACTGTACTTCATACAATTTATTAAATCAGCAATTGTGTGAGATGACTTTGATGACTTTAAAAGTGCATTGAATACAGTAATTGATAACTACAGTAAAGCAATAGTGGGTTTTTTGTTTAACTCTAACCATTTGCAATTTAATAGTGTATGACTGCAGCACACTGTGTGATTAAAAAAGTATGTATATATTATGCATGTACAGACTCATATTAAGCAACCACAAGAAAAATTGTATTGCAACATGCTATCTCCTCCAAACTTTTAAGAAGCTCAAAACAGCTTTCTCTCTCTCTTTCTTTTCCTTCCTTCCTTCCTTCCTTCCTTCCTGTTATCTTCTGCTGACTTCAAAGAAGGAAAGGAAATACATGCAGCAATTCTCTTCTGATATACAAACAGTTGTTGACGTATCAGATCATCTCCATAATGTAATTAATTTTATCACATTTAAGTTCCGCAGTTATTTGTTGTTCCTAAAAATTGTGATGCTCCAGTAACTGTCACTCAACATGTTTGCCTTCATTTCTGCCATTTTTTACTTTCCAGCTTCATGGACATGTCTTCATATATTTAAAATACTGAGTTCTTATTGGATTTTGTGATTAATTTTGAATTCTTATGTCCTCCTGTTGTTTTTAAATTTACTTTAAAAGTGGAATGAAGCTGTCAAACACAACACGAAGTACACATTAAACAATCCATATCTTTCAAGGTTATGAAAATCATCTGAGTTTAATTTAGTTGCTATGAAGCCTAAAAGATGGTGGTTTAAAAATAGGTGAGGTGGAGATCAGATATAAAAAAGCTAGAGAAAAAAGAAAAACTAACATCACGAGGCTTTGGAACATGCAGAATTGTGTAGTATTTTTCTTCTGCTGCAGCATGTCTATGCTGAAGCAGTTAAGAGTGAGAAAAAGACTAATGGCCTACACAGGAAAGAAAAGTTATGATAAACTGAAAGTGAGGAAGTGAATGAAGATGACAGTTGCTTAAGAACAACATATAAGGAGCTGGAAATTACGAGCTATTCACTTAGCAACAGAAGAGAAAACTGACTACAGAATAATTTCATGAGGGGAGAAGTCCCAATGGAGGAGCTCCCAGGACAGGCTGCCAAGCCCAAACTATCTGAAAGACTTAACCCTTTGTGGAGAGGGTCTTTTCTGTCTCTCACAATAGCCTAATCTTGTTAGGCACCTTGGTCATAAAGTTAACTTTGTTTAAACTGCCTGGGATCAGTCTGGCACAGTTTACAGAAAGGCAGTTGCAACCCAGATGTAAGAAAGAAGGGCCCATTGCATCGTGGTGGAATGGTGTTATCTGCCTTGTCAAATGACTTGGGTGGAGAGTGACCAAAACCCATTTACTCCTGTGCACATATCTTTTATATGTGTATGAGAGACAGTACACCAAGAAAGATGTTGTTATTATTATTATAACAAATCACAAGGGAAAAAACCTTACCTGAAGTGAGTAGATCACATGTGTCTGTGATTTCTCTTTCCCCAATAATAAATCCTTTCTATGGTTTGTGTCTCTAGGTAAGGCTCAAGGCTGATTGCTTAGTAGCTATCTGTTTACAGTCTTTTGCCATCAAATTTTGACAGGTTCTGTCAGGAGCTTGAGCTGTGAGTTCTGCTCAGGAACTGCCAATACCCAAGTGAAATACTTTCAGTTCAAGAAGTATGATCTGTGCAATATCCTCAGCAAAGTGCTTCACCATCCCAACTTTAGTTTTAGAATAATGATTTTTAAAATAATAATAACGTCATTATAGCAACTATTGGATTATTTTTTTTAAAGGGTGTAAATGTGAAGAGCAAGGGTATTTAGTTCTAGGAGGAGTGCCAGCTGAGTGATGCTATTTGAATGGGCTCCAAGGCCCTGACTCAGTTCCCATCCTTTAGACGTCTGGTGGCACGTCAGATGTGATGCCGTATCCCACTTGGCCTCCATCTGTCCCTCCAGAAGGCTGAAGGCTTCCTCATGTGATGGATCTACACTTCAGGCAGATGTCTTAGGTACTTTCGTGCACCTAAATATTTATGCAATTCAACAAAATCAACCCCCAAACCTTCAACTTTGTTCACCTAAGAATGCAATTTGGCTCAAAACCAGAAAGCATTAAGTGATAAATACTGTGAGTCACAGCTTTGCAGAAGCCTTGCTGTCCAAAATCCCATCATAGTCAATGAGAATCTGGTCAACAGAATCTGGAAAGCCCCATGGATTTTAGAGTAGGCACCTATATTAAGTCTTCCGTTCAAAAGCTATTGCTGAACCGCTAAACTCAGATATTTTAATCCCAACATCAATCCTATGCTATGTATTCTAAGAAAAGGAAACAAGGGCAGTTGGAGCTAGTGCACAGGAACACAGTCAGAAATCTCTGAAATGAACCCTTAAGAATTCAGAGCACAAAACAGAAGTAGAATGAGTCCAAAACCAAATTAATAGTTTTCAATACAAAAATTGTAGATGTTCAAAATTATAACAGAACAGAACGTGTTCTGATCTCTTCCAGAAAATGAGAGAACATAAGAACAAAAATATTAATCTGATATAATCAAATTCTCACCATGCTCTCCACCTTCTCCAGTACTTGAACTTCAACGGATTTGCATGTTTATCAGCTTCTTAGGACTACCTCTACATTGATTCACACCCTAACTATGTAGGATATGTAACAATAACATTTCCTAATCATGGCACAACATGAACCATTTTGATAACTAAGAGTAACCTCACTACCAAATAATTCTCACATCTATTTAGACAGAAACCTAAGACCTTAATAAGCTGCAACACTTCAATCATTTAAAATGTAGATCTAAAGAACTGTGAAGATTTTAAATGACCAAGTAAGCATCACACTGGTCTAGGCAACACAATGAATCATTGTGAATCACCTGGCAGAAACTGCAACTTAACTTCAAAGCAAAAATTAGTGGCTTCGACCTCTGGGTGGAGGAGCTATAAAACACTAACATCAGCTTTTGTACTAGCAAGCTCATTAGAGAAATCTAACCCTGCCCTGTACCTTGTATTACTAATTTAAGGACTCTTCTTGCAACTCTCCTTCTTTTCCTATGCTCTTCCACTGTAAATGCAAATGCAACAGGTAATATCACTGTAGTATATGAACGCATTTTCTCTCTCTGCAATACTCTTTTCCCTTTTTACTTACTTTGCTCTCTGCAGCAGCTTTATGAACATTCCTGTTTTCAGGCACAGCACTCCCAGAGGAGGATTTCAAAAGAATTCTCATGTCATTTGGCCAATGTCTTCTAGGATATCCCTCTTCTCCTTGCTCTGTTCAGACCTCTCATGATTTTAAATAGACCTCTCCTTCTCTCTTGCACTCTGTTCTTCGAGTTCCTCTCCAGAGCAGACGAAGCACAAACATTTCTTCCCCTGTGTCTACTTGGACACCCATTACTGAAAACAGGCTGGAAACACACCACACCACACAGAAGAAACAACTGATTTTAAAATTATTCTTTAAGTACCAGAAAGCCAAACACTTGTCTACAATCAGGCCTTTTCCAGTACTCTGGCATGTACAGGATAAATGCATCCCTGGTATAAAACCAGGGATGGTTTAACCAATTTACATTGTCAAAACAATGTGTTCAAATCTTCATTATAGGTGAGAATCAGACCCAGGGTCTCTCAGCCGTGTATAACTCAGCTGTGGGCATATCTGCATGCATGAAGAGAAGAGTGAAAGTGGACTAAGAAAATGCCTCCCTACTTAAAAAGAACTAATTAAAAATGGAATGCAAAACAAATCAGCTAACTCATCTTAAAATGCAGAGAAGCACAGCCCACACAGGAGAAAGAGCCAAGCTACTGACACCCCCTCTCCAGAGGATAAAGGAGGACATCTGTGAAAAGTCCTCCCTTCAGTTTCTCCAGAGTAGCAAGTGCGAGAGTTAAGTAGACGTTAATCACATTCCACCCTCTGTATCTGAGGAAAAGTCTCAGTGCGGGGGAGGGGTGGGGGGGAGGAGTGGAATAATATGACTGCGAGAAACCACCTACCTTTGGGATCAGATTTCGTAATGAAATATAACCAGCTCTTTGTTGGAGAGGTTCTGAATTCCTGGGTCTGCATAAGTGGGAAGTTAGCTGTGTTTCTCTATTTTACAATAGGAAAGATTTCCATCAAATCTCTCTGTCTCAGGATACCTTCCAGTAAGGAAGGGGGAAACATGTACTTCTTGCAGAATAAGTTTACTCCAAAACTGTCCTTTCAGACAGCATGTAAATTCAGACCTTTGATGGTCAACACTGGTGCCACTATCCAATTAGAGGTAGTGAAATTAGGGCTCTCAGATAAGTGGGTGCTCTGTAATAATTTCATTTTAATATGATAAATGTTTTTTACTTTCTTGTTGCTGATGATTTCTTGTGCTGCTTTGCAGGGTCAAACAGCTTACACCCCAGTGGTGGTTAAGCTTCACAGGGTAGGTGAAGTGATTCATACATATATATTCTGTCTCTAAAAAGACTTTGGCATCCTACAGGACAAAAGACATTTAGAAATGCAAGTCATCTTTTCATCAATAAATTAGATGTTGAAACACAAAAGCTAGATTCAGAGGCATGAAAATTATTTCTTTTCATTTATATTTAAAAATATGGGAGATATACACCACAGTGCTCATGAAATTGTTCAAGCTGGTTTTAATAACAGTCATTATGTTAAAAAATGAAACCTCCTTTTGTCAGACATGAGCTGGGAAAAAAAACAAAGGAAGAGAAGTTACTCTGGCAGCACCTTTGTGCCCTTCTAGAATTGCTGCTCATCATTCTTTCTTTCAGCAGCTCCCTTGCTCCTTTTGTACAAAAGGTACCACTACCTAATGAAACAATTAAGGCCTGACAGCTTAAATATGCTCTTCTGTTCTTTTCAAGAATAAGTGCCAGCCATCAAGACAAACTATACCCACTGCTTCCCTATCAGCAGCGTCATTGTTATCCTAGATATAGTGCCCTAAAAATAAAAGCCATTCTGTATGTGCAGCTTCATCAAGTCAGGTCGTGTCATCCCTGCAGGATAGACAGCACTGTACTAATTTTATTACTCTATTTTTAAACATGACCTCCTTAGATCTTTTACTGTGTCCCACATAACAATGCGGAATTGACACATTGTATTCAAGTTTCTACTCCCAACCACCCCCAATTTCTGAATATCTTACCCAGTTAGTATGTTTGCTATCCAAAACTGTGAAGAAGTGGTTATATTTGGCTTAATGTCACCGATTGTGGCATTAATGATGGCTTTATGCTACCGATTGGCTGTTCAGGAGTCATGAGATGAAATCAAAATTCATATCTGCAAGACTGATCTGCATTACCAGTTCAGTGCCCCTGGAACTATATTTCACAGAGGGTCCCATCCCCTGAAACAAATGAATTTTACAAGCCCATGAACGTAGTTGCAGAGGGTTTAGTCCTCTGCATTACCTCAGATACACTGATGGCTGTAAGTCACCCTGAGTATGATGGTCTCCCAGAGGTAACACAAAAATTCTCAGGTTTTTCTGGTACATCAGAGGAATTTTATCCTCAATAGCTCTCCTACCACAACACCAAGGTCATCCAGACTACCTAAGAGTTATAGTTCTAACAGAAGACACAAAAGTGGAAGAATTGCCTTTATTTATCAAAGCAAATTGACAGAACCCCATTGGCACATAGATTTACACCAAGTTGCAGCTCTTAGATTACCATTCATATTAGCATTTTTACACTAGCTGACACCGGGCAGGTACATACATTAGAGGACAACTTTTTCAAACATGAGCTGAATAAAAAAGTACTTTTCCTTCCCTTGCATCTGTTCCTCAACTGAAACAGTTTCAAGGCAAACAAAAGACATTTCAGTTGGAGCCATAGTGGTGATTTAAGAAAACACAGAGAATACATTCAGCGTTCAGCATGCACACAATAAAAACTCACAGAATCCTAGGTGAGAGGAAGGTAAGGAAGAGGAACCAGATTGCATTCAGCAGTTTGGTGTAGCAAAATCCTTAGATGTTCAAACTGTAATTTTTTTCATAAGCAAGGCCACACGGGCAAGGGTCAGACAGGAATATCTATTAGGAACTTCAGGCAGAATCTGTGGACAGCACTCTCAGTATCCTGTCACAGTATGCCTTGAAATATCCATACTCTTCCCTTGCAGGGATGGATGATGGTTTGAATTTGTGTCCTAGGTTACAGTGTAAGATGTATCCAAAAGTATGTATTCTGTTACCATCTTCATAAGCTGTTGGAACCGGTGGGACAGTGTTCCCCATCCCCTCCATGACTCATCCCTGATAAGCTCCTGGGGCTATCTTCTGTTAATGGGCCAGCTGTTGACACCAGGTGCAGCAGAGTTCTTATCTCTCCTATGACCCATCCTCCCTCCAGGGGGACATCTTCTGTTAATGGGCCATCACCGCATGGCTGATAAGATTACATCCCATTGTGAGATACTCCGCCCAGAGGGAGGAACCAAGCATTTCATCCTGAATATAAGCTGAGGTTTGGAACACCACAGGCAGCCTTTTTTCCGCTGGACTATCAGAGGAAGACCAGACCCTTCCTACTCCGCCACTGGCCTTTCAGAGGAAGACCAGACCTCCTCTACAGAATCACTGCTTCAACGGAACCATCACTCCAGGAGAACTGCAGCCACTATTTGATTGAACTTCTGCCAAACCCCCTGACTGTCAGGGGGTCAGGTTTGTACCCTGACTCTGTCAGTGGGTTGTTTTTTTTGTACTACTACATTTATTTTATTTTTCCTATTAAATTGTATTTCTGATTCAAAGTCTCTCACTAGTTTGTTTTCAAACTAGCACAATTTGTGTAGCAAGGTTGTCAAAGCAGGGGAGAAGGGGCTACAGGGATGGCTTTTGTGAGAAGCTGTCACAAGCTGTCCATTGATGCCAATCCCAGCGGCGCCAGGGTGAAACCACTGCTGGCCATGTCTGAGGCCATCAGTGATGGTAGGTAACTGCATCTCTGGGATAACAAATTTAAGAAGGGGGAAACATTACCGTGTAGAAACAGTTGGAAGAGACAAGTAAGAATATCTCAGAGAAACAGCTCTGCAGACACCAAGGTCAGGGAAGAAGGAGGGGCAGGAGGTGCTCCAAGAGGTGCCAGAGCTGAGATTTCTCTGCAGCCCATGGTGCAGCCTATGGTGAAGGCCCTGTGCCCCTGCAGTCGTGGGAGATTAACAAGGAGCAGAGCCACCTGCAGCCCATGGACACCCCAAACCGGAGCAGGTTTCATTGTAGGACTTGCGACCGTGTGGGGTCCTAAGCTGGAGCGGGCTGTTCCTGAAGGACTGCACCCTGTGGAAGGGACCCACATTGGAGCAGTGCTTGAAGAACCATAGACCATCGGATGAGCTCATGTTGAAGCTCATGGAGAACCATCTCCCATGGGAGGGACCCCATGCGGGAGCAGAGGAATGGTGTCAGGGAATGAGCATCAATGTGTGGTAAACTGTAGCACTCATTTCCATCTCCCTGTGCCATTGGCAGGCAGGAGATAAAGTATTTGGGAGCTATAAGCCCAGGAAGAGGGAGGGGTGTGGGAAGGTGTTTTAAGATTTGGGTTTATATCTTATTACTTTACTCTGATTTTTTTAGTAATGAATTCAGTTAATTTCACTGAGCATGTTTTGCCTGATCTCAATTGATGACTGATCTCTCTCCCTGCCCTGACTTTCACCCATGAGTCTTTTGTCATATTTTTTCTCTCCTCTGTTGAGGAGGGCATTGAGTGGCTTTGGGGAGCACTTGGTGTCCAGATAGTGTCAAAATACCACAGCTGGTCATACGATCCCAAGGAAGTTTAGAGCAAGTTAATGAGCTCATAGGAGATACCAGGTTCATAGAAAGGTCTGGTGCCTGCTGCACTGTATTCCGTTGGCTAATCCTCAGCTGGGCTTGTTCGAAATTGGCAGGGCATGTATCTGGGTTTTTTCATTTTGCCTGATTATCTCTTGGTATGTAAGGATCTGGAGCTAGGGTTTTTTGATTCTTTTGTTTGGAAGGAAGGGAGGAAGGGAGGAAGGAAGGAAGGAAGGAAGGAAGGAAGGAAGGAAGGAAGGCGGGCTTTGGCCCAATATTTGATTTGCACGTCAGAAATTACTTAATTTCTCTCCCCACATACCTCATTAGCTAAGAAAATAGCACTGAAATAGGAAGTAGAAGTGCTATTGCCTCCTCTGCTTCACTACTTCGACAAAAATATTTATACCTTAGTACATGTGAATGATCATCTAACACAGTGGGATAATGACCTGCAGGCAAGGCTTTTCTGCCAGAACAAAACTGGCTTATTCCAATAGGAAAAGAGACTAGAAAGCAAAGAGCATTTCTTCATACGAACAGAGGACAGTTTTGTCTGTGTGGATGCAGTGTGCCTAATGTACGGGGCTCCCAAGACATTGAAAAGGTTTGTTCAGGTAATATTTTTTGTTGCCCTAGCACAATAATGCTACCATTAGCCCATTCAGCCAGATAACACAGAGCCCAGCACTACATCACATGAATATATCTAAAGAATCAGTGTTAAGTGGTCAGATGCTGAAATTCAAACCTGAAAAAGATATATACATCCTCCTTGCTTCTCTCTGCTGTTCTGTCTGCTTTCATTCCATATTGTCTCTCTGTCCCACAAATGATTGAGATGACAGCAAAGAAGGATGAGAGACCCAAGGTCTATGTTTATCATACACAGTCTGAAAGACTTGCTGCTTATAGGAAGTTGCTTATAGGAAGCAATGCTGATATCTACTCTTGCCATTGGGCAGATCAACCTGCCAGCTTCACATTTGTGTCACTAACGTTTTCTTAACTTTACTTCTCAGAAAAATGGGGAAGAGACACAGGAAAAATTTCTTAGAAACATTTTCATAATTTTTTTGTTTGGGTGGTTTTTGGTTTGTTTTGGGGTATTTTTGTGGGTGTTTTTGTTTTTTGTTTTTTGTTTTTGTTTTGGCTTTGGTTTTTGTAGTCAGACAGAAGAGTGCTGAAGAACACCAAGCTGTGGAGATGCTAACAAATATATTTGTTTGAAACATATATTTATAGCTGGGCTCGTGCTGGACAAAGTAAAATTTCACACAAATCAATCAGAAATTATTTTCATCTGTCTCACTACAATATGTTTATGCATCAAATCCTGGCAGGTTGAGATGTCTCCTCAGTACAGCTTTTGGAGTTTGAAGCCTCCACACACGGCCTCTGAGAATTTTGTTCTGGCAATTCCTGTCCAGCCACCTCTGCTGATGTGAGGTTCAGAAGTGTTTCCAAGTGGCAATTCTACTGGAAAGCAAAGATGTATCTGTGCTGAGAGAGCTTAAATCCTCCCAAAAATAAAAATGCAGTGAAATGACCTTTTCTTCTGGTTGTTCTCTTGCAGCAGTGTGCTCATGTAGTGATTTACAGGGCTTGTAGCTGACTATTTCTGCAGGACATTGGCATTCACTGCCTTCTTTGTTTCTGCATGAATATGTAAAAAACAAAAGTGTCATGTTGTTTAAACAGACTCTGGTGAGCCTTAATTTAGAACTGGAGTGTGTGCACATAGTTGGCTGTTTCAAACTATCAGTCTACTCCAAAAGGTTTGCTTTGTTTAGTTAAGAGGCAAAAAAAAAAAAGGGTTGGTGACACTAATTCTTTGAGGCTGGAATTATCATATCAGTGTTCTAAACTTGAGATATCTCAGGGTCTCTTCATGTGGTTCATGTTTTTGGAACAAATAGTGCATGACTTAGATTCAGTTTTCATACACATCATAAACTCCAGCCAAAGGGAAAAATGGAAAGAAAACCCTACATTGTTATGACATGGCTATAAATACAGACATTGAATTATAACAGTAAAATATGTTATGCAAATTGCAGCTAATTTTAAGAAAGCCCAATCTGACTGCCTAGAGTATAGAACTATATCATGTTGTTCAAAATCTTAGTTAATTTTTTACACCTTCCAGCCATTCTTATTATTCCAAGTTTTAAGTTCTAACAGCCGTTGAAAAGGATTTATATTGCCATGTAAAAAAAGTAGTGGGCAGATCTGCAAAGCACCCTGAGTTACTTGTTTGCTTCAGGTGGGTAACTGATGATTGCTCCTTCTTCTGCACACTGAACTTCTGGTGTCTGCTTCCTTCTGTGGTGTTAGACAGCGAGATTTACAAAGATGCCATTTGGCAGGATATTTTAGAGAGATTTGTTAGGAGTGCTTTTTGCGTGTGAGGCATCACAAGTGTTTTCAGCCTCCCAGCTGTGTTTCTTAGCATATGGGGCTGGCAAAAGCTGCATGTGATGTGACAGCACAGAATTAAGTTTGGAACAATACTTAAAGAAAAGGCTCAAAGAAGAAAACAAGGTCACTGTCCATCTGATGGAAATCACACTGAGCAAACAAATTCAGTGAGAGGTCAATGAATTCTGAAAAAAAAAGAAACCATACCTTTGGACCAGCAAAAGACAGTGCCTAGGAGCAATTTAAAGAGACCACTGCTCTTTTCTAGCTGTGACTCTCTTCTACTCACATAACATACACCATACAAAGAGCATTACATCTAACAAGGAGAGTTTTCTGATTTGGGGGATATCTACCTATTAGACAAAATGCTCCATCCTTCCCTTTGTAATGAGCAAAACCAGAATCTCCACATTCCCGAACTGAAGTGCTAACAGCAGCCCATTGTCACACTAAAAAGAGACTGATGCAGTGATTCAAACTGTCCTTTGAGCTCAGAAGCCCTCTCAGTATCAACACACACACACACAGACCTGATTTTCACTAACTCACACTAATATTCTAGAATATCCCCAGTTCCCCGTGAATTATGTTATTTTTCTTGTGGGAATCACCCCGAGTCCTGTACAACCGGAGAACCCCTGTGCAGATGGCAGAGGGCAGGCAGCTGCTTCAGCAACCTCCTGCCCTTTTTCAGGACAGCGTCTGAAGGGGGAGGGGGTGTGCCGCCTCCACAAAAAGGAGGCTACCTGGGGGGGGAGGCCACCCCTCTGAAGCATATGCAAATGAGAAACACGCTAAGGAGCATGGGACTATTTTAGAGAAGAAAA